>DWJZ01002028.1:0-20810 GCA_018249125.1 Asbolis capucinus
GCAATTTTATATGCTTCTCCGTATCAGGGGTCTGTAATTAAAGCTTGAATTTTAAATATTTTTAATAAAACTTGTTCACTACAGTACGTGTTTGTATATTAGTTTCTTCGGACCTAATCTTGCAACTTAATTAGACCCACTTCCTCTTACACTACGGAGCTGAAATTCCTCCAGGCTCCGGATAGGGAACTCAACAGTTAACAATATAGTTATGAAATTTTATGTATAAGGGCTCTATAGTTTATAATAAATGTTAGTGTTATTAAATATTAAAAAAAAAACCATTGTAAATTTTCGGAAAAGTTAAGCAAAAGCGCGGTCGATAAGAGGAGGCAGAAAAATCATGAGAGCTTTCATGCTTCGGTGGGCATTTATCCGTCGGTACCGATTGTTATCTAGAAAGCAATCGTTAGGCCACATGGAATACCTCCGTTCAGGTGGTAAAATCTGCCTACATTGGATTGGCTACGTTAGTCCTCCAACTTCATCCCATTCTTATGGTCTGCGGAAGTAGTCAGTAGGCGGAAAGATACTCGTAACAAAATACATGAGCGATTCCTTGTTTCCTGGGGAAAATAAAGCTGTCACTCCAGATACGTTAAACAAAATTAAAACACAAAATACAGGTAGAATAAAACTCGTCGATACGTTTGATACTATCTCGTCGAACAATCCGTAGTAAATCTGCAATTTGGGCGGCAGCAACTCCTCAATGATGAGGAGAGAGCTGTGTTCTACTGAGCGGATTGAAGGTAATATTAGGAGGTACTAGCCTTTTTCCACGACTATGTCCGCGTGTATCCAAATCTTATTTGTGAAAAAATTACCCTATGTTTTTCGTTACTTCTTATTCTGCCTCTGTGCCAAGTTTCATCAAAATCAGTTATGTAATTTAGAAGTGAGAAGGTAACAGACAGACAGGCATAGTTGATTTCGCATTTATAACATGAGTGAACATTTATAAATAGGCCGTTAAGAAACTAAGTTAAAAAAAAATGTTCAGTGACACATTTTAATAAAACCACAAATAAAGAATAAAAATAAACAAGCGCGAGAAATATTTTTAATCATTGGAATGGAAAAGTTGTATAAAAATTTTCATAGCCACATTGATTTTACAATACATTTTCATAAATTCGTGGTATTCTGGCTTAAGTACTTTCCTGTAAAATATACATACATATTTTATATTATAAACATAGTAATTTACCTACATTTGTGTGTGGGCTGGTGAGGAGAGGGTGGTGCAGGGAGGTGCGCCCAACAAGGATCTATCTCTTCATATTGATATAATAACAAGGATAAAAATGGTCTAACGAATTATTGAAATTGTATGAATCGTTCTGTAATTCTCAACATTATTATTTTATTAACTTCACAAACCGGTTATTGTTGGAAAGAACATGGCAGAATACCTACTACTACATTACCTCCTCTACAGTTTTAAATTTGGCGCAAAATTCAATACAATACAAGGACGCAAATTTTAAACGTAGTGCTGTTTAATTCCGATCGTCCGGTGAAGTGATAATTCGTTTTAAATACATTACTGAATTTATGTACATGTTTGGAAGTTTAATTTTTAATCGTAAATAACAAGTGCCCTCAGACTTAAATGTGTTTTTATCATGTATGCTTAGTAATCGATGTGTCTATTACATGAATTTACCTATATCACGGGAAAAATAGTTATTAGAAAAAGTTTATTGGAAACACGGAATTTAACTTTAACGGAAATATTGGGGAAATATCATCGATATTTAGGTGTAAAAATAGTTCAAAATAATGTAATTTATTGTTACAAAATTATCAGTTTTTGGATCAAAATATGTTACTCTTATTCTATTATAGAATTTTAATAAGTAATATATAACACTGAATAGTGGATTAAAAAAAAGTCAAGGATTATTGAGGTGTGCAAAATTTAATAATAGTTACGTATTACTTAATGTCGCTTGGAAAAATGTCTTATAAAACATTGCCAAATGAATAAAAGGAAAGTGTATACAAATATTCACCATATTTTGTTTCTAAAAATATGTAATTCACTTTCACCTAGTTCTCCATTAAATATTTTATGCCATAAATTTGCGCTCTGAAACGCAACGTACTTTAGTTTATGAATACTAAAAATACTAACTTAACTAACTACTAATGCAAACTATCTGTTAAACATATTAAAGTACAATAACAACTATTCAGAAATTACTTTAAAATTACTCATGATGCTTGGTAGATTAAAAAAAGTATACTGGCAACATATTTGTCAGGCACCGATCTTTGCCGAGCGTTTTTCTATTGGAGCCGAGAATATCCGAATGTATGATTAGGTCACGTGGTACTTTTGGAGTCTTCGTGGCGTAGCTTGTTCAGCTGCTCGTCGAAGCGGCTGTCGGACGGTCGCCTCTCAGCGAATTTTGAACGATGTAGCGGCCATTTTAGTTCTTAGTTCATAATAGCGTGCGCATATTTTAATGTATTTAGGACATATAGGGAATATTTCAGGATGACTATCATAGTCTTTTTAATAGATACATCAGCTTCTATGAACCAAAGAGCATATTTGGGCGGACGCCCAACATTGCTCGATGTAGCCAAGGGCGCTGTGGAAACGTTCGTAAAGGTACGTGTGGTGTCATCGACTCTTCAACCGTTTTTGTGATCGATTTGTTTATCGCGTCTAATCTGTGAATCTCGTTTTTTCCTAGGTTCGTCAACGTTCCCCCGAAAGTAGAGGTGATAGATACATGCTACTAACTTTCGAAGAGCCACCCGCGAACATCAAGGTTAGTAAATCAGAGTGAACACGTTTTTAGGGTATTCCTGTGGCCTACGCCTAGACAAAATACATTTATGTTAAAGCCGGTTCTGTGGACTTTATTAGTGAAGCACTGAAATCTACAAACCATAACATTTACATACTCAGAAAGTGCGAAATTTACTGAAATATACAGAACGACGTAAACAGGACGAGCCGCCGCCGTTGCTGCCTTCGCGATAGCGCTCGCGACTGCGCTCTCGACGGCCTCTCATTGGTCGAGCAATTACATTATAACGAAATGGCGATTTGGTGGGAAATACGAAATAACAGATACGCTTATAAGGCGACGTATTTTTATTATCTTGTTTGTAAATAGGCTATAGAATTTTATTGTACATGTTTCGTTAGTGGATATTGTGACATTAATTTGAATATAATGGATTTCAGGCCGGTTGGAAAGAGAACTTAGCTACGTTTATAAATGAACTGAAGAATTTGCAGTGCCTTGGTTTGACAACGATGGGTGCTGCTCTGAAGCACGCATTCGACGTGTTGAACATAAATCGAATGCAAACTGGAATTGATACGTATGGTCAAGGCAGATGTCCATTTTATCTGGAGCCATCCGTAATAGTTGTGATAACTGATGGTGGAAAGCTTTCAAGCAATGCAGGCATACAGGAAGAAGTGAGTAATTTATACTTCTAATGCTATTTATATGATCATTTCTCTGAAACATTATTTTTTTAAATATTATATGTTGCCTAATAGGGTGAATGCCTCAAATGACAGTGTTTTAGCACAATTTAAATGATCCAAATTCTGCTGTTTCAATTTAAAGTTTGAAATGATCTATGGTTTTAATTGGTTAGGTTACTTGTTAAAAAATATAATTAACACTTGAATTAGACCTAAACTACATTATTATCTGTTATTTAAAATAGTAAATGATGTAATATTACATATATTAGGTAGGGTTTACATGTTTAAGTCAAAGATACAAGTTTAAGGATTGTATTCTATTCATGTGTAATTTTATTCTTCAGACAGGAAAAAATACCCTGCTAAAATTATATTAAGAGATGAAAGTATCAAAGAATATATTTGTTGTTTCCCTAATATCTTATAATTGCCCTAATAAGATGCTCCATTGAATCAAATTGCAGCCAGGGACAATGAAATTAGATTTCTTCTTTTGATAATTACTGCCATATTAATATCTGATGATAAGATAGACTGAGGCCACCTTTTTACTTACAAATTGGTGCATTATGCATTATAAACAAACCACAATAAAAAATGGCTGCCAAAAGGCGAACTATTGTTATTTCATTGGCTCCTGAACATGACGATTTTTTTTCAAAATAGTGACCTTCTACTTTAATCAAACTGGAAAAATATAAATGCTTGTGCGACTTAATGAGAAAATTCTTCTATATTGCATTCATTTTTTAAATATTGCTTAGCCAAAAAGGCTGAGATTAGGGGCATGGTTGGTATTAGGGGCACTTACTCTATTTTTTTATTTATAATGTTCCTTCATTTATATATTGTATATATCCCCTATTTATATTTATGTGGAGGAAGGATTGTTGGACAATAATAGAAAAAATATCCCATGTAAGATTATTCTAATTGGACAGAATAAATATAGTTATATTAGACTGAAAACTTGAAAATACGAATTGATTTGGATAGTAATAGAAATTCATTGTCTATATCATAACAACTACATTATGATATATAATTGCTTCCACAAAACAAAACTGTACTTTACAATAAGATATTTATTTAAAAAATGTATGACTTAAAATAATTATAATAGACTTATATAAATAATTTACATCCAGAACCTGAGATTCATTAGGATCGGGATGACATGATGACTTGAATCTATCAAAGTGGGTACATACCAATTGGCTTCATATTTTTAACACTAATCCCACAGGGTATGAAGTTTAAATAATACTGATATATCATATTTTTGTAAGAAGTTCAGTTCAGGGAATGAACAATAATAACCTAAAAATTGTTAATAATTTTAAACTGTTGCACTCAGATTTATTAACAGTTGCTTAAATCTCTACTTAGCTTTATGGTATGGTATGGTAGTGTATGGTGATTCTGCACTAAGGAATAATTTAAGGAACTGCCAACAAATCTAATGCTGACTGAGCACAAAGTACATGACCACAAAGACTAGATTATTTTAAGTATATATGAGCAAAAAGAATACAAGTTTCAACATATCCCTGTTAGCATATACCTTTATTATATTAGTACCTACGTGTGGTTTTCAAATGTCCTAGGACTTCAATGCATAGTAGAAGAGACATAGTAGAAGAATCACATATAGATTTAAATATTTGAACTAATCTCAGAATATCTCTATAATATTGTTAATTATCTCTATTGATAAAAATATAGTAGTATACCTGACATGGTCAACACAATTTCAATTAATTAAATTAAAGAAAGGTTTGAATTCATAACTCTTATAAAAGCATTCTGAGTTGCAGGTGATAAGGCATCTATTTTCTCAATTTTAGTATTTGAAAAAACTTACTCAAAATGAAACTTAAAATAAAATCATTATAATAAAAATCGAAATATGCAAAGTTTATCAGTTAAATTTTAAATATAACTAAAACACTATTCAAGATACTAATCACTAGTAGCCTGACATTTAATTTTTTAACGGCGTAGGGAGCCGACAGCGCGTTTGAGACCCTATTTCAAAGATGTGCACAGTGTATCCTCTGTCTCATCTGCACTTCTGGGTTCTTCCTCTCCCTAAAAATATGTTTTACAGGGATAATATAGCATTCTAATGATGACAGATTTTTTGCAAATTGGTCAAATAATTTTTCTATTTATTTTATAAAAATAATTAATTCCTTTTCATAATATAAGTGTACATGAGTGACTGATAGATTCCTAAGTAGCAGGAATCAGTAGGAATAGAAGGATGATACTTAGGTCAGGATTTTATTAGGTTATGAGGTCGCATTTTAAAATAGAATAGAATAAATAGATTTAAAATTTTAAAATAAAGATTAAGATTTAAAAACGAATTTATTAGCATTTTTTAGTAATTTTGCGACATCATTGTACCATGACTTCATGTATTCAGTACCTTTATAAATAAAACTGTTTTACTAATGTCAAAAACCTATAACAAAATTGTATGGAAACCCACAGGTAGTTGAACTTGCTAGGACTTTATCAACTTATTTTACTTTTCATATCTTATCTGCAATAGTTGTTGTAGTTTGAAATAGGATTTTTAATGGCGTTGGGTGGCATACTTAAACAATCTGCATATGAAACATTTTAACATATTTCCTGTAAATTAAAGTTTTTAATAGTAAATTATAAATATCTCAGGACACACAAACAGCTATCTATTCCGAAATTGAGCATTATTCCTTGTAGTGCCGTGATCAGACAACTGATAAACTTATATATTAATAAACACATACATATATACATATTTATAGTACACACACACACAGATATATACACACTTATATACATATTTGTAGTGCACACACACAGACACAGAACAAACATTTGTGCTTATCAGAGAAAATTTTATTCTGGTTGGGATTGAACCCACAACCTTCGGCCTAGCAGTCAGGTTCACTAACCATTAGATTAACAGTCAGCCAATATTAATGTATCAATAATATTTTATTTCATGACTCTTTTGCCAGGTAAATATTTGTTATTGTGTTCATCGGTTTTATTTGTATAGTGTTATAGGACAGGTATTTTTTCTTTTAATATACTCTGTTATCATAAAAGAATTCTTCTTCTAACTTCTTCTCTTTATTATGGCACCTTTCCGATACTGGCAGATTCCAAAAAATTATGTTCATAAGTATATTGAAAATACACCTAAATTAAATAAATTATAATAATTTGACTTTGCCTTCTTGATAATACTTAACATTTTTAATGAAGCCAATTTTAAATATTTGACATTTACTCTTATTAAATTTAACAAATCTGTATTATTTTCATTAATTGATTTAAAAATTGGTAATGTTTATTATGATATATATATTTATATAATACATTGCAGAAAAAAGTACTATAAATTTATATTTATAAGTGCATTATATTATTGAAATATGTTTTAAATAAATATGTGCTATGTTTGTGTTGCTTATGTTTGTTTACAAAGCATAAATTAAAATATATTTAGCAAATTATTGAACCTTTGTAAATATATGAAAAATATTAATGTATGTTGTAATATATAAATTAAATATTTTGAAATTGAATATTATGCAATTAAAATATTCAATTTACATTATTTGGAACTATTATTTAATGAGCATATTGACAACATTTAATTCTTATGAATATATTATTTGATTATCTGTTGTACAAAATGACCTTACCGCCACCGGAGAGTAACATTGAAACTTCCACCTTTGCTCTTCCATTTCATGTCCTTGCTGAGAACAGTGGAGGTATAGTCTCTTCTCTCCTTTCTTCATCTCTTCCCATTTTACTTTGTCTGATCTTGCCACTACTTAATTAAAATAAAATCCTTAAGAATTTTTTAATTTAATTGTTGACCTTAATAAAAACATAGTGAGGTACAATGGTAAACTTAATGTATTTTGTTCCAACTCGTTAGACGAAACATATATACACATACAACATTAGTAGGTATATATATATAAAATCAAAATGTTATTTTCAATTACCCAAAGTTATACCTATATCATTTGTGTACACTATACTGATTTTAATATACATACATATATGTACAATTTTACACATATTCAGTCACTGATTTTATCATGAACATTGCACTGAGAGAATAGCAATGCATTAGAAACTTTATATTGTATCATTGTCATGTTACATTATTATATCAACTGACTATACTAAATATTCGAAATCTAATTTTTAAGTTCTTGGCTACTTAGAGGCTTTTGTAGCATTCTACTTGTACCCATGTAACATGTATTCGTGACTATTTATGTTTAAATATTACAATATTAATGAATGCATGTCTGAATGTGTTTGGTCTATAATTCACGCTTAATATCAACGCTAAATATATACGCCATCTGGCATACATATACATGGTAAAAATGTTAAAATTTACAATATTTCTTTTACATGTAAATTTTAATTTAATTGAAAGCTATGAGAAGACATTAATAGTATCAATTTTGTAGTCTAGTGAATATGTTTTAATTTAATTGAAAACTATGAGAAGACATTAATAGTATTAATTTTGTAGTCTAGTTGCTTGTAACCCTGTCTTCAAAGAGCCCCTGTCCTTCCAGGTTTGATTTGTGGGAATCAGGAAACGGATTAATTGTGTAGTGTTATGCCTGTGTATGCATTGACTTATTTAATTTTTGTACCTAATATAATAATATTTAGCAACTAAAATCTAGTTGCAAAATGACTTTTAATTTCAAAAATATACCAATGAACTACTTGATTGTTTACAGTTCAATTTGCCGATGAACTGTCCCATCCCTGGGTCGGAACTGACTCGAGAACCATTCCGCTGGGACCAAAGACTGTTTTCCCTGGTGCTGAGACTAGCTGGTACGCCAGCTGTGGAGCGGGATACTGGTCTTGTCCCCTCTGACTCTTCGCCCATTGACGCCATGTGTGAAGTGACTGGAGGTGAGTTCCTTGATATATTTGCTTTCGCACTCATAGTCTTTAATGGTTATTTAAATCTTTAGTTTGTATTTGTTTATAAAGCTGATGACAGATAGGTGTTGTCTGTCGAGACCTTAAGGCTTTTATCATTAATATCAATAAAAATTATTAATTTTGCAGTTGATGTGGGGATGTGTAGGGTTTTTATTGTTAAATTTTAACTTTCATTAACTGAGCTATTGGTTCCTAAAACGAAATTTCTACTGTACTAAGGAGCAATCTAAGTAACCATTAATAACTATTGGCGTGGTATAGTACTTTTTTCATCCGTACAATCTTGTAAACAAGTTGTTAAAATAATATCTACTTTAAAATTAGATTTTTACGTTTCTTTTCGTTATTTTTAGTAAAACTCTCGTATTGTGACATTGAAAAGTTGTTAAGATATTAATGTGTTAAACACGTAATGTGACGGTTTTATAACAAACCTGTGACATTTTCATCCACTGGTTTGTTTACAAGTTTTGTACGGATGAGAAAAACTGACTATACAGTCATTTTTGAACTTGTCTCATCGTGGACTGTGTACTTTATGCTCATTATTACGGGTACTCACGAAATACCAGCGCGAAAAACATATGTTGTGAGTACCCGTAACGAAAATCGTGAGTACCCGTAACGAAAATCGTGAGTACCCGTAACGAAAATCGTGAGTACCCATAACACAGCATAATGTCTTGATTTTTATCATGAGAACACTTACCTTTTTCTTGGTTATCTTCTCTCAGTGAACTTATAAACACCAGCGTATGTATATACTAGTGTATGACTATATAGCAGATTTGTTATAAACCAGCACCTTGCATGATTTACACTAATATTTTGGGCCGTAATATCTTTTGAATATCAAATGATGTATTTTTTTAATAACTGTACTATCGGTTTGTGATTTCTTATGTCTCTGTAACATGTTCTTTTTCTGTATTGGTGTGCACAATGAAGTAAATTATATTGTAAGTAATACAAAATCTTCTTAAACAATGAATAATTTACTTAATCTATTGTAATAATCTTATTTTGATTCTTATCTTTAAAAATACAAATATTTTAATCAATAGTGGTTCTCACACCAGAATACATTTTTCGTTGTTTTAAACCCCTATACATACGTACCTATTTGAAATTTCGCAGTGTCTCTTGTTACAAATTTGATCTGGAATTTTTACCATGCAAATTCTATTAATGAGCCAAAACTACATGTGATTTCTCGAAGCTCGCCCGGACAGCTACCACTCTCTTACTTGTTACTCGTCCTGTACTGTTGAGAAACAGCATTTCTTTGTTAGCCAAAAATATTGGCATGTTTTTTTTTTCTTTTTAGTCACTCAAAATTGACGTTTTTGAATAACATTTTTATTATTTTTTTATCGTATCATTCTCCTTTTTTTTGTATCATTTGTATTTTCATTAATAAAATGGCACAGTGTATGAAAATTATTAATTTAGAATAGTTTTAACATATCCTCACACGTTGATATGCTTCCTGTAGATTCAATATTATGAATAGAAGTGAAAATTCTTTGGCATCGTTGTTCGAACGAAGATGATCTCGACAAAGACGCCTTAGACAATCTTCTTAGACAATGCCATCTAGTATGCCACGAGTGAACTACAATTTATGATATTACCTCAGTGGTTAGATTCTGAACGAAAATAAAACAGGTTGTGAATTTGTTTACGTTATCTCTGTTTTTCACATTTTATTTGCTCTGGTATACCTACATTTTGGATTGTGAGATCAACTCTGAACGTAATTTATTTCTGAAGGCTCGGAGTAAATTATATTACACGCATATTGAATTCGATATGTTTACCAACAAACCGTTGATTCATACCTTTTATTCATCAAAACGTTGTTTATCAATTTTCTTTCAAAAATGCAATAAGTAGTTGGTACAAATAAAATTATTCTAAGGGTTTGTTTTCGTTGCACCAAGTAAAGGAGGAACCGTGCTTGCCGTTTATACTAATAATAAAACTGTAGCAGGGTTAAATCTGTACATAAAGTATTTTTTTTAAATCTTGATGCAGGGAGGTTTTTTTATCGATACCAAACCATTTTTTTATTTATTTACTGTCTGTCTGTCTGTCTGTTCGAGCTTCACGCAAAAACCACCGGACAGATTTGGATGAAACTAGGCATAGTCGTAGTTGAAAATCCGAGAATGTTTATAGGATATGTTATATAACTGCTTTGTTCCCGTGGGATAATAGGTTAAAATTAGTATGGCGACTCTGAAACTACTGGAAGAGAGGCCAATTCCTAGTCCATAGTAATGATAAAGAAAAAAGATTTGTATGTTTGTAATGAATAAACTCAAAAAGTACTAATCTGATTTCAAAAATTCTTTCACCATTAGAATGCTACATTATCTCTGAGTGACATAGGCTATATAAATATCTAAAAAAAAAAAATAGTATAGTACTTAAAGATAATAAAATGATGAACCGGTGGGCGCTCGGGCACTCGGGTGGCGGGGCGCGTGGTAAGCGGAGTGCGTGGCATATGGAAATGTATTAAATTAACCGTATCCATACATTCGCAAGTAATTCACATATGGCATAGGGCAACATTTTGACCACCACGACCACGCGGACGAAGTCGCGGGCAAAAGCTAGTATTCTATAAAGCTCGTTGTTGTTAATTGATTTTCACTACAAATCAACAAATCTTTCAACTACACTAAATGCTTTTATTGCAAATGTACAAAATGTGAGGAATCATATTAATAATTTATATTTACAATTTATGTAAATTAAATCCAAAAGTAATTAACATATTTAATAACTCGTTTAATATAAAGTTGCAACAAAACTAAATGTTACACAACGTGTAATTGTTTTAATTTCAAGGATTTCAATACAATTAAAAGAATTTATGCGACGGCTATTTTACAGACTGGGATTATCGCAAACAAGCCCTTTGAGAACCTGCTTGTCGAGTTTTTACTAGATAATTTATTATACAACTGTCAAGGTTTTCACTGACTGGTGTCATATTTGATTTTTAACAGTTTTAAAACGATTTTTATTCAATTAGCTTCACTTGTAACTTATTTAATTGTAACGTTTATGTAACATACATGAGACATTTAAATTTAACCAATTTCCGATTAACTGAATTACCCGAAAATTTGTACACGTGTCCAAATCCAATAACATAATATTTTCGCGCGCTTTTTTTCTTTTTATATTACACGTAATTTAAAGTGACGTTTGAACTATACCATCGTTTTTCCGCTTACGCCGCCATATTTGAAAAATGGCGCCTTTATTTGACATCTCCTTTCAGACTCATTTTAGAATAAAAAAAGTAAAACAAAAGCGAACGCAGTCTTTAGGAAGATGTGTGATTGCAAGAGAAAATTACTTGCGCGCTTTCATGCATCGCAGGGCACGGAAAGTGGTCCAGGTTGTTATCGTTAGATAGCAGTCGTTAAGCCATGTCGAGTTGGCATTAAAATTCCGGTCTTCGGATTAGCCATTGATGAATTTAAGAAATAAATATACTTACGGATTTAAAGTTGTTGGCTTCTGATATCGAGTCTTCTGACTTTTACATAGAGATAAGTTATTGCAGTGGCAACCATTGTTTCATAAACCGGTTGTTGAAGATAATACTTACATTTTCGCATTTTGGACAGCACGTTAGTGAGTCAGACCAGCGGCATAGGTGTATTCCACCGTATAGTTGTTGGGAACATTAAATACTACGGGTACAATTAGGGTTACAAAATTATTTTTGTTTGAATATAGTATTAAAAAAAGACTATAATAATATAGTACGCTCCGAAAAATATAGTACTATATGGAGAGAATAAAAAATAATTGGATGTTGATTTAATTTGGTTTTTTGAAAATTTATTTTTTTGTTTCACGCATATTACGCACGTCGAAAGAGACGCGTCAAAGAATTGTGGAATATTTTTTTTTTAATTATAGTGTTGCAAAATATAAACATTGATGTGTTGTACTGAAATATAGTATTTTCGTGTACTACATATTTCTTGAACAGTATGTAGTATGGAGTCCCGAAATACTGTACAATGGTTAATAATATTATTTTATAGTATTCAATATTATCCTATTAATATTATAAATGCGAATTTTTGTGAGGATGTATGTTTGTTACTCCTTCATGCAAAAATTGGTGATTGAATCTGAATCAAATTTGGTGTAGGGATAGATTATACTCTGGGATAACAGGTTATTTTTTAGCAACGTACCACGTAGACCAAGCCGCGTTCGGACTCTAGTGTTTAATAATCTGTGGATGATAGTGTAGTCTGGCATGTGACATGTCTGTCATGTCAAATGAAATTGAATTCCGAACACTTGATTATTATACCTTATTTATTTACCTTTTTGATATATTTTTTGAATCCAGCCGACCCTGCAGGTGTTCTGAATTCTTTTTTATAATGTGATCGTAACAGGTTATGCATCTTAAATTTAGATATATTTTTAGTCAACATTTTTTACACTGAAATACTTTTCTTAAAAGCTTAAAACGCACATAACTCCGAAAAGTCAGAAGTGCGCGCCCTGGGATTCGAACCCGGACCCCCTGAGTAGGAGTCCCAATTCTTAACCACTAGGCTATCACCGTATTCTTATGATTACAATATAATACTAATTGAAGACATGTAACACGATAATATTATATTAAGTGCCTACTAGTACTAGAAAATGATGATTTACTTTTTTTTTCATCACAGGTCGATCCTACTGCATCACATCTCACCGGATGCTCATGCAGTGTATCGACAGTCTGGTCCAGAAGGTTCAGAGTGGGGTGGTGATCAACTTTGAGAAGATAGGACCGGACCCGCCCCCCATCGACGGCGGCAACAACAGGGAGGGGGAGTCCGCTGATGACGTCACCGCGGATGGGGATAAGGATATCGATGCGGATGCCGAGCGGAATGGAGTGAGTGTTCGATTTTTAAAAAAACTTATTTATTTTTTTATTTAATAAGCAATTTATGAGATTGGCTTTTTAAGAATTGCCCGAATTTTCTAATAGTTTATTTATTATATAAAATAGTAGGTTTGGTGTAATATATATAGTATAATTCATTTTAGTTCACTTTACATGATTTTTTTTTCTTTACCCAAAAATTTTTTTTTTCAAGTTTGCGTAAATTCTTGCTCCTTACAAATACCGGGGCTTGATTCCGTTAGAGTTATATCAACGACTCGTTTGAAATGAAATGAAATGAAAATTGTTTATTTCATCGTAGGCGACATAATTAAGCTCACTTAACGAAAGTCAAAATACAAAGTCCCTACATAAGTTATAAATTTATTAACAAAATAAGTAAAAGAATGTTTAATGGAATTCTTGGATATTTTAGTTTATTTTAATAAATCCTATAACGAATTATGTTTGTTCACGTTCTAGAGATGGAACGGTGGGTCATATCAGACTGGAGCGGCTGGAAACCAGGGGTCAGCTCCTCAGGCCTGGCACTCCTGTCGTCGACTGATCTACGTGCCGCGGACAGTGTCACAGAAGGGGTTTGCTGTTGGCTTCTGGCCTATACCAGAGTCATTCCGGCCAGATCCTAATGCACCTACTTTGGTGAGTTTTTTATTTGGTACTATTTGCAGAGTCGTTAATTGTAACCTAAAGCGGTCGTTGGAATAGATTAAGGAACCACTGGTGCTTAGAACTCCAGAATTTGAACCCAACATCTCCGGTTCGAATAATCAATGTATAAATCATTAATTATCGCTGTTTCTTCTTTGAATTGATATATCTTGTTTATTTGTAGATCGATTTAACATAAACCAAATACGAAAAGTGTAACTTCTATGAGTTATTCGTAAGAGTTACGACCTTATCGTTCATATATATACGTTCATATATATACAACGTATAGGGGGGAGAAAACGAGGGGAATTATTTCTGAATTTAATGCTTTATTCAAAGACTAGTTATAGCCTTCGGTTAGGTAAGTTGATAAGTAACCTTTGTGTTACCCCAGACTATCTATCTTTGTGCAAAGTTTTATTCAGATTTGTTTAGTAGCTTTTGAGTGAAAAAGGCATAAACGTACATCGATCTATCCTCACAAAATTTTCGCATTTATAATATTAGTAGGAAGTGTAATGTATTTCAGTGGCTATACTTACAGTAACCCGCATACCAGGTGGAGGGGGCCTGGTTTCTTCTCCTCGCGTACAAATGAACATAACTATAGGGTTATCAAATGGCCTGTACACCATAAATAATGTTCTACCTAATTAATTCAATTTCAATATGTGATGCAATGAGTCATAGAATGCTTGTCTGTACTTATATGTTATAATGATGACCAACAACCTACTTGTTCATAGGATGGATTAATGTAATGATTAAGTAATCATTATTATAATTTTTATGGGATGATTAATGACGGTAATCTAGCATTTAGGGTTTATATTATAAAAATGGGGTGTTGATTTAATTTCGTACAGAATTGTTTGTGACTCATTTTGATGTTGTCTTTTGTGTTGAGACAAAGGATGTTTTATAGTTTGCCTCTTAACCTTTTCTCTTTATCATCTAAGGCAAAATCTCTTCAATTCTATTTCTGTACACTTATAGTTGGATTTCCTAGTTTTTACTAAGATAATATTTAAAATTAAAACTATATAATATCAGGGAGTAAGAATTCTTATGTCAGAATTCATTCCACAAGTATAAAGGCAAAAATCAAAGTTGATCGTAATCATGAATGAATTTTTTGTCAAATCTCAAGTAAATATTATGGGCATAAGAACAAAACATAAAATTTATAGTTCAAGGTCCCCAATAGATTTCATTCACAAGTTTATTATCAAGCTATGTTTTGTGTGTAGCTTCATATGGATGAGATGTCAAACATCTTCTTACAAAAAATCTCCGGGAAACTGTCCACGGTACCCCGGGAAACATGGTACAATTTTTTAGGACAATGTGACCGTTAAATTATAAAAATTTTAAGCATTTTAAAAATACTTCCATCTCTCACCAGCCTGCCCGCTCAGCGCATCCGGTGGTGAAGTTCACCTGCTCCAGCCAGGAGCCGATGGTGATTGAGAACCTGCCGTTCGACAAGTACGAGCTGGAGCCCAGTCCGCTCACGCAGTTCATACTGGCCAGGAAACAGCCCACTATATGTTGGCAGGTGAGTTATATTATTTTTTTTATTTTTATTATTTAAAACAAGTATAATATACAATTTTATATTTAAAAAGCCCAAGTAAAGATTGTTTGAAAGTACAAATAAAATATACAATTTTACATTTGAAAGCCTTGCATTAACCGTGTTCCAGTTTGATCTCAAGCTTGTCAGTTTCCTTAACTACACAAAAACAAAATATAGTACCTGGTCTACAACTACAAGATAATTTTGTGCATTTTCTAGTCTACAACTACAAGATAATTTTGTGCATTTTAAACTAAAATCATTCCATAGTCAAATTTATTTGTTTAAAAATACTATAAAACAATTTCAGGTCTTCGTCGCCAACAGCGGCTGCAAGAGCACCGAGGTGAGCCAACCCTTCGGCTACCTGAAGGCTTCCACAAACCTGACCTGTGTCAATCTGTTCGTGTTGCCGTACAACTATCCAGTTCTCCTGCCGCTGCTCGATGATCTCTTCAAGGTCCACAGATGCAAGCCTCCCGCTGAATGGAAACTGGCCTTCCAGCAGTATTTGGATAGAATGCCGTCTTATTATGTTACGGTGAGCAATTTTGAGTGTGCTTAAGTTTCACGAAGACTTGACATAGTATAAGAGTGTTGAATGGGTTGTATTTTGAAAGGCCACAGCGACCATGGTTTTTAGTGGTCCTTAGAAAATTCGAAACTCTTATAGTTTCGTTATCCGTTCGTCCATCCCTACACTAGCGAAAGGACCTTTAGTGCTGGGAAGCAATCATTTACCATAGATGTGTTTATTTTGGTAAAAAAGTGGTAGAATAAGAATTAGTACATTTTTTTGGTTAGGGAACTCCTCTACTGGAAAAGTGCCTAAGTTTGTTTAATTTGTATCTCTTACTGGGCTTGCAAACTGAATTAATAGTATAAAAATATACTAAGTAGCGATTTAAATGATCGTTAATCGATTCTGAGTGACTTGGTGTTATTAATGGCGGCCATGATCGCGTATTAAGAGGTCATCCAGCTGTCCGTTTGGTTTTTTTTATACATATAAAGTTCCAAAATTAAAATCGATATATTTCCAATTTTCAGCCTCTTCGAAGAGCGTTAACAAAGATGGGTGCGTCCGCTCCGTTAGTGCAAAGTTTAATTCCGGACACTCAAGACAACTCTCTTAGCTTTTCTGTACTGAATTACCTGAAAAGACTGAAGAACCAAGCTAAGATTGAGTTTGAGAAACTTTGTGCAGATGTCATCAATAAGGCTTCTAGTAGTAATAGTCAAAAGGTATGAATCGTTCAAGTTTTTTACCATAAATGATAAATAACGGTTACCAGGTCTACTTGGTGCAACTTCGGTCCGGAATAAATGTAAACAAACTATAAAAAATATTTTGTAGGGTTTTACCTACTTACACAAATGAAGGTGTTCCCACTAAACTACTCATTGTATAAATAAATAAAACAAATAAATATAATCATTCCAGTCACACAAAAAAATTTACAACACAACATAATTCATAAATTCACACTCTGACATCCTAATTTCATGAAAGAGTTAACCTTTCAACCTGTTGAAGTATTATACTTTTATAATTTATTGAATGTCGTTTTAATATACTTTATGCATTTGTCACCACGCAAATAGTATGATTTAAAAGTTAATAAAAAAAAATGTAATGGTACAAAAGAATTAACAACTGATGTAACAACGAAAAGTTTAATTCTCCTGGTCACAGGTTGCTAGGCAACGGTTTGTTATTAAACATTCCGGATCGAATTTGCACCGAGTATTTACGTTTCGTCGATAATAGTACAGGTAATAAGTTAACTTATAAACTCTAGATGATAGTAGGAGACACAGAGTATTTCACTCTATTTGTATAAAATGATGTGTATAAATATTGGAGGGAGTGCGATATTGGACGCTAGTATTTTTCTCACATTTACAACTAATTACATAGATATTTTAATCTGTAAAAAATCCTATCGCTAAAAAGTTTTTACTTCAATTCTTACGGTTTAATTTTTTTTAAGAATTATTAATACACCTACTGAGGAATTTCTATGAAAAAGTATTACTTGACAAGCACACAGGGAAAGCTAATGAATTTTGTTACTAAATAAAACACAGTGGAACCGCGGTAATCCGAATTTGGTCTAATTCGAAGCCCCTTGAAATCTGACACATCTATCAATGTTGATTGTACCTGACATTTCTAGAAATGTTAATAAATTTTTAGATTGTATATCGCGACGGGTATTTTAAAAAAAAATTTCGGATTATAAAATATTCGGATTATAAAAGTCCCGACTAAGATCCCTCTTAGGTTATACTTTGTAATCCGACAAAGATACCGCCCTGCAAAACATTTGTCGGATTACTGAGGTTCGGTAGTAGGAAATATTAAATAATAAATGTCATTCTACCCTCTACTTACGTTTTATATTTGACTGTACTTGTAAATTATTTATAAGTAAGTATTACTTGAAACCAATACAGTTTAAAAATGCATTCAATATTTTAAAATTAGTACAAAATATAAAAAAAGTGTCGAAAAGATTGTGTTAAGAAATGTATATAAGTTCTAGATAAATAATCAATACATATAATAAATCTGTAACTTTAGGTAGAAAATATGTGGAAGAAGCTATTACCGGGAATTTTTAGTAAGGAGTAACACAAAAAATATTTTTTTAATTTGTCTGTTTATCTGTTAATGCCGAAATCCTAATTTTAGAAACAGCATATCAGATTTTAATGCGGTTTTCTCTGACAAATTTTGCTAAACTTGCCATGAAATACGTAGCGGAACCCTAGATGGACTGCCGAGGTAGCGGCGGCCATCAGTTTGTAATAAAGTGCAACTCAGCTACATATTGATTGACGTGAATTGCAAGTGTTCTTGGCTCTATGTTAAAATTATTGATTCTTAACCCTTATGTGAGTGACAAATAAAACACCTTTATAAGAGTGACGAGGTACCCGGGTACCTTCATACAGTTTATACGTATTGTAAACAATCAGTTTGTTTTAACGTTACCCACATATTGAATGTTATTATTTTCTTTGTGCTAAACGGTTGACGATCTGTGGTGCTTAAATCAGAGGGGGGAACAGAGTGGGTACATGGTTATCGGCACGTAAGAGCTTATTTTTATTTTGTGAGTTTATAATTTTTTCATTATGGATATTGGGGCGAGTACCTACTTCTAAACAAAGAAAACTTGTTCGAAAATATAATTCAACAGAATCACAAGCGATGTTAGCAGAATCTTCTAATGACGAAGGTGAGTCTGTTGCTTCTGAGAATGAACACGATTATATTCCTTTGCTTGAAGCGGGTGGATTGGATATTTTGGATGTTGAGCCAGAAGCTGAAGTCGAAAATGAGATTGACTCTTACGATTTCTCCCTGCAAATATGGAAGCACACAAAGAGAAGGTGATTTATTCTTCTAACTTTGCTTTTAGCAAAGAAGCAACCGTGTGTTCCTACGTACCTAAAAGAATAAAGCAGTAATATTTTTATCATCAATGCATATGTCACCAGTTATTGAAAGTAATAAGGAAACTGTCAAGCTGGAAATTATTTTATATTATAATAAAAACAATTGTGGAGTGGAGAATATGGATAAGCTATTAGCAGAATATTCCGTAAAACGCAGAAAGAATCGATGGCTTTTAGCAATTTTTTACAATATCATTGACATTGCAGCGTAAGCAGTTTTTATTTTATACATGAAACACCTATAACTGGTCTCGAGTGACAGATGTAGAAAGTTTTTGAAATCATTGAGTCTACAACAGTGTGCTAAAAATATAGAAGAAAGATCAAAAATTGCATTATGACATCAAAATTATATGTGAGATCTGCTATGCGGAACGTACTGGGCCAAGAAATAAGATTTTCGATTTCTTCTGGATCTATAACTTCTGTAGGTCAGACAGGTCGCGATTCTACAGGGCGTGTTGCAGTCATTGGAAGTTGCTACATATGCACTAAAACGCATAGGAACTCAAACGCAAGAAGGAAAAACACGAAAAAAGCTTGTACTAACTGTAGAAAACCAGTTTGTGATGAATATGCAGTAACTCGTCCCACACGTAACACCTGCTTCGATTTCTGTGCAAATCCTGCATAAAAAAAAGAATTTATAATTTTTATAGAAATAAAGCATCATACCAAATGTTTATTATTTCCTTTTTGTAAAAAATCATAAATATTTTTTTTTCATTGTCATACAGAACGCAAAGAGGTACCCGGGTACCTTGTCACTCGATTGTGAGTTCAAAATATGTTTTGGTTACCACAAAACATTCTAATTAGTTAACTGGGTCCAAATATTTAAAAATATATAACTTATAAACAGTTAAGAGCTCTCACGAAATCACTGGTACTTACCGAGCGTAAAACATACTTTTCTTTAAATTTGAAAATGCTATAGGTACCCGGGTACCTCGTCACTCACATAAGGGTTAATCTAGCATCGATAGGAACTAGCCTAGATTTTATTATAAATTTTATTGTAATCTTTATTAAGTAAAGTAGTTTCCTAAATTAAATATGTTTTTTTTGCAACCTCCGATCGCAGCCAATTGAAGTTTTTTCTAAATTTGTTAACAATTATTTTATAAAAGATTGTTACTTATTACACCGCGAATACACCGAAGACTTGAAAAAACCGTCGTCTCTGATTTATGTAGGTGATTAAAAAAATAATGCCCTTTCGGTAAATTAATTGTAAATTTTAAAAGCTTAGAAAACAAAACAGCTGTAAGTAATTTTAAAGCTTAAAAGTTAAAAAATAATAATTTCAAAGTTAAAAAAAAATGCTTTTTTATTGGTATTAAAAACAAAACTGTAAAATTTTAGTTCCTGATATCGTAAGACGTAAACATAGCGTATATTTGGTGTGGGACGACGAGACACGTTAATTTTATAATCACGTCTATTGACCTTGGTATATTGGAGCCAAGCGAGGGCATTAGGTTCTTATAAGAAAAACTTATAAATGAAAAAGTCCAAGGAAAAAAATATATATTACGATTTATAAAAATGTTAATACTGCGTGTTTAAACACTGAAGTATTTATACCTGTTAAATTTTTTACGTCATTTACAATTTTTAAAGCAAATTAAAAACGTACATATAATTTATTGACATATTGACGAATAAATTTTGTTTTTGTGCATGTTGACCTTTATATAGAA
>DWJZ01002029.1:0-20807 GCA_018249125.1 Asbolis capucinus
GTTACTAACATAACAGAATTCTGTGATAAAAGTAGCTCAAGTTACTAACATAACAGAATTCTAAGATAAAAGTAGCCCAAGTTACTAACATAACAGAATTCTAAGTTAAAAGTAGCCCAAGTTACTAACATAACAGAATTCTGTGATAAAAGTAGCTCAAGTTACTAACATAACAGAATTCTAAGATAAAAGTAGCCTAAGTTACTTCTTAGTAAATCAGCTATCAAAATCGGACCGGCTGTTTCAAAGATTAGCCAAGACAAACAGACAAAAATTTTAAAAAATAATATTTCGATATATATATTTGTTATATTATATTAATATGCACTGTGCATACAAATATATATATATGCTTTAAGTAAAAAGCAGATATTTTAATATTTATTTCAATAGATTTAATCTGTGTTTTATTTATTTTATGTTTCATTTAAATCGATGCAGAAACAAAAACACTATGTCAATTCAAACTATTCAGTCTACGGTCCTTATTTATAGCCCTTAGATTAGGCCCAAAGCGAAAGAGGGCAGTGATAAGTGAATAATAGATATTGAATGAGGCGTCTGTAGTCCCGCTTGCGTATTATCAAATACATCACGCTTAAGGGTCCTACAATATACACCCCACGGCGACATACGCTAATGGGGTGGGTGAGAATCAATTCGTCTAAATGAGGCACGAGTAATAAGGTAACGTCATATTTATAAATCTAAAATCCTAAAGTAATTTCAAACCATGTGTATTTAATATTTATTGTATATAATAATTTTACTTTTTACAATTTTACACCGATTGATAATAATTTTTCGATTGCATTATACTTATAATTAATTTATAAAAATTCAAAATTATCAAAGTACATATATGTATTGTTGATTTTTCGATCCTTATTAATATTATAAATGCGAAAGTAACTCTGTCCGTCTGTCTGAACTATTTTGATGACTACTGAACTTATTTTTATGAATATGAACAAGAATATAGGTTTCTCTTTATCGCGAAAAAAGGCTTGAAGAAGTTGAAATACAGGATGAAAGTTCTTCATTATCAAAGATATAAAACTTTGTATTCATGAACTAAATATTGAGTTGACAGGAAAGATGAAGAGGGTGGATTAAAAAGGGCCAAAGTCATGAAAAAAGTCAGTTATTTTATAAATACATCCATACATCAGTTGACAACAATACATTAATAAATTAGGAACATTTTAATTAGGCACAATACATCAATAAACTAGGAACTTTTATTCCAAAAAGCAAATATACATATGGCAAAAAATACACGTCACAAAACAAACCGAACAACTACCGACCTTCTCCTCACTATGAACAATGGTAGCGTTCTTAGCGCGCGCGACGATCGCATCCAACTGCGCGTGCTGCTTGTCGAGCGCCCAGAGCGCAGCCTGCGCGCGCGCCAGCCCGCCGCGGACCACCTCCAGCGCTTTGCGGTTCTTCTGCTCCGCCTCGCAGCCTGATAGCGACCACTCCTGGATCCGCTGTGGCAGCACCTGCGAATGCAATCAAGACTATAGAAAAGGAATAAGGGGGCGTAGCGCTCACAACCAGTAGACTTGTTTTGATCTTAAGAAATCGGCAAATTAAAGCAACAGCCGACACGGACGATAAGTGACCGGGTGACTGCCAGTAGTAAACACATGAGCGCTTCGGTGCTACGGAAGGCACGTAATGCCGTTGCTCCCGGTTATTATCGCATTTGTTATGGCAAGCCTTGTCGGAGGCCTTCGGGCGGCATAAGCACCTTCAAAACTTGGTTTGGTTCATAGCCCTCCAAATCCTCACTGGAGCATATTGCTGCTCTATCATGAGACCCACACGCAGTTATGGGCTATTAAAGGGTTGAAGCCAGAGAGGAGAATTTGTAATACAAATGAATCAATAACAACGATGCTTGGAAATAATTGACATCGCTAGCAGTTCCAATTTTGATTGTAAAATGTGTGTGACTAATGCAGGTATTTCAAAAGATGTGATAAGGAGTTTCATTTTTTTTACTCTTTCTGAAAGATTGTTTTGTGATTCAAAACATTTGATGTTTACAAGTGTATTTAAAACCCATATGAAACAAACTACTTTAACATTATTCTTTTTACCTTAAATAAGTTAGTGCTTGACTACAATCCCACCTAATGGTAAGTGGCGATGAAGTCTTCGACGGTAAAGCGCACTAACTTAATAGAAGCCTATTTACTGATAACTTGAAGACATTAACATTGTAATCGAACAGGAACACCGGCTTGGCCAACTTATTCCAGTCCTTCGCGGTACGGGTGATAAAAGACGACGCGAAGCATTGTTCATTGCTTTAGAACCAGGGTAACTAACGACCCCGGCCTTTTGCTTCACAGTCAGAGTAATTTGGAACTAAACTACACTGCCATAACATTCTATATTCATTAGGTTTTTATATTCAGAGAAGGGCAGTGTCTGTATCAACTATGACCGTTGCACTCTTGACTTTACATTGTAACCCAACGGTAACACAGAGAGGAACATGTATAACAAAAGAACAGTATTATTACCTGATATATCCTGGCAGTGGCTAATCGTAGCCCACACTGCGACGAGCAGTATTTAGAGCCGTACTGCGCCGCGCGAGTGCATTGCGGGCCATAGCACTGCCTTGGCTCGGCTGTTTGAAGATGAGAGATAGATTCTTCTGGCTCATACGTCTCCCGCTCATGATGCTTTTTCTTTATTCTGTTGCTGCTACAAAACAGAGCTTTATTACAATTATTTCCTACATGGATCTTCCAAGTTAGCGGAATCAAACTATACAACAAATCTAGCATTTGAGGTTATGCCAAGGTTTAGTCATGAGAGAAATAAAAAAATCTAGATATTCCTTTTTCAATTATATGTTGCCAGTATATAAAAGTCTATTTATGTTGTTTAAAAAAATCTTACCTAGACTGTCTTGACGTTTTCTTACTTTTGACACAAATCTTTTGTTTACATTTCATCTTGAGTTTGTTGCTTCCTCCATACTTATACATGTCTTCACAGGCATCACAACTACAAGAAAATGAATGAAACGAAATGAAAATTGTTTATTTCGCCATAGGAGCCAAAAGCTCACTTAATGAAAGTCAAAATTTTACAATACAACGTCCCTACATAAGTTATAAGAATGTTATATTTATCCCAGTTTCATTCCTAGGATGCTCATTATCTGATAGAATATATGATAGAATTACATCAAAAATAAGTCATATTACTCTGTCTATCTCTAAAAACTAACCCATAGACTAACTAATAAATTGTTATAGTATTTTTGGCAATGAACTGTGATTAATAAGATAACTTGCCACACAAATAAGCTCTTTGGTGCATAATCCCTATACAAATTCTACAATAAGTAGCAATTTGAGAATTAAAGAACAATTCCCTACTAAGCATACGTAAATTGGGTGAAATAGTAACATAAGAAAATAAACAAGAACTGAACAAAAGACATAAAAGGCGAAAAAGAGCTGTGTCTTCTCACAAACTTACTGTCCACAATCATGGCTCTGCAGACATCCGGAACAATCTCCACAACCATCTTTGTTGCTGGTTCTTTTTGATGACTTGTTCTCTGAATGATCTTTCTCCTTGCGCTTCTTCTTTCTATCGTCTCGTCCAGGCACAACTTCTTTACAAAGACATAAAAAGATAAAATAAATAAGATTATACAGGATTAAATTGATGAACAACATAACACAAAATTTGGCTACATACTCTAAAACAATTTTCAATAATAATATTCCTTCAATAAGGTGTATGAACTAAATAAACAACATTAAAACTAAATATAATATGATATTCATGGCTCTATATCTTGCTGGCAAAGAGTGGGGCCCATTCCAATTCATTTCAGGTGGTGAATCATGTAACAGAGGGATATTTATTCTCAGCCTAATGGTATCTGTGATGTGTATGTGTTGTCTATGTCACCCACAACGTACGGAAACCTAGTGTGGGGGTATGAGTGTCTCAGTTTTTATAAACATTAACATTGTTACCTGAGTCTCCATCATTTTCTCGTTTCTGTGGTCTAAATCTCGTCTTTAGACTAGGATCCTCTTCTCGGCAACGGTCACAGAAATAATTTTTGATATACTTAGCTTCCCGCTCAGAGATGTTGATACAATCACCATGATACCATTCTTCACAAGCATCACAAGCTCTATACAGAAAATAATAAATGTATTTGACTAATTAATGTAATAATCTCTGCATTAGAAATAAGTAAAATTAAATTTTCTTATACATAACACAACATTACAATATGGCTAAATTTGTTTCATAATATGATTAATGCTTTAAGGGCTTATATTGAATTTTGCTTTAACAATACAACAATATTGAGACTGCAGTAATTAGAAGAAACAGTTGAAAAGAACAAATAGAATGTAATGATTGTTAATTTTGTTGCTAATACACAACTTACATCATAAACCGCGAACTGTCCGACGAACGACAAATGCAGTACGCCTGTCCTGCTTGATTTAACAACGATGTTATTTTAGATTGTCTCTCGGGTAAATCGAACTGCTTAGCAATATCTGCTTTCTGTAAAATAAAACAAAAATATACAAGTTATCTCCGTATATTTTCAAACAACGTAGACCTGTCTAAACAAACAACTTACACTTTGTTTATACTTCTTATCACCCATGGCTGAATCAAAACGTATCCAAAACGTTAAATCAAGATAGAACAAATTTTCGTTTATTTTATTTCTTGCTCAAATAAAATTCAAAAGGACTTTAAAAGGTTAATAAAACTCGGGAAAACTCAACATCGAAATTGACGCAACTGTCAACATCTGTTACAAAAATTACCAGATAAACCAAACCGTCCACAGCATAGGTAGAAAACGTACAAAAAGAATTCAGCACAGATCGGACACAGTACAGAAACGGTATGGCGTAATCGCTATATTAGGCTGAACAATTCGTGTCAGACGGAAATTATTTTATGACTGCGATCTATAGAAATATTTTTTATCTGTGCATGAAACTTGACACATAGTGGTTGTCATAGCAACGATTATGTTTACCTTTGAGGTTAAATTTATAAAATATTTTCTGATCTTTCATGTGTTACAAACTTTAAGCTATGGATAGTCCGGACACTCCTCAAATCATTACTCACATTGAGAAGAATTTGGACCATTCGCTATTCGACTGTAAATGGGTTCCTTGCTCCGCTAAGTTTGTTGTTATAGGCTCACTACCAAGAGGCACTGGGACCTTGGAATTTTTCGAAATAAGCTCCGGAGAATTGAAAAATGTGAAACTGATTGAAAGAAATAATTCTTTCAAGTGTGGCACGTTCGGTGCAAGCAGTGAAGTTGAAAGAAGACTTGCAACAGGCGATTTCAAAGGCACTTTAGAAATATGGTAACTGCAGAAGAATTATTTTCTTTTTTCGCAATACTTTTACCAGTCGTGAAGATCCTTCATGTTTAAAACGCTGAGAAAGGTTTTTGCTTAGAAATAGAGACAAAAATTGTAACATCTGTATGTTCCATCCTGTTTCTAATATTGATGATATTTAATCATTTTCATTTATCAGATAGTTGTACTGAACACCCACGCAAATCGGTTTGAGCCAACTGATGCCTACTCATATACTAAGAGATTTTCTATGGTTGATGGAAGTGAATTCTGTACTGACTATACACTTTAGGCTTAGTTTTATTATGTTATGCCCGTGTATAAATTATGATTTTTTTTCAGGGACATAGAGAAAAGTTGTCAAATGTACATTGCCAAAGAGCATACAGACATTATCAATAACATTGATGGCATGGGTGGTAATACAATGTGTTGTGGAGCTCCTGAAATTGTCACAGGCAGTAGAGATGGTATTTATTTCTGCTGGAACATAATTCTATACATATATTATTTAAATAGAAACTTAAATCTATTTATTGTAGCTGGCTTAACTTGGCCATATTTTGTTGAGTCACAAACAAGACTTGTGATTGACAAAAATTTGCCCATCATAAAAATACAATTTTCTTCAAAGAAATTGTGTAAACAAGAGTTCTCCATAATTTCACCTGGTCACATTTGAGTAGTGTGACCATATGACTTTACCCCTGTCACTAGTATGAGATAAAAGTAATAATACTTTAAGTCTTGTTTGTGTGTTAACATAGAATTATAGTTAATCACACCGTTAGGTATGTAAGTATTCTTAATGAGGCATAATTTAATGTGATTCATTATTTTGAACAATATTACCTTATTAGTGGTGACCCTGAACAATACAAGGTGTCCCACATTAAATCTCTGGCCTGGACAGCCATTTGTGATAGAAGATATTCCTTATGAAAGAATATAAGTTGTAAGTGTTAATTAAGTGTACATTGACAAGCCATTAATATATTAACAGATTTACTAACTACCAAGTATAGTATATAAATAAAATTCCTTAACAATGTTCAGGAACGGTTAAAGTATGGGACCCGCGACAAAGAGGCAAGCCAGTGGCCAACATGCAGCCGATGAAAGGAGAGACAGTCCGCGACTGCTGGGCGGTCGGCTTCGGCAACTCATACAACGAGGCAGAGAGGATCGTCGTTGCCGGATATGATAACGGCGATGTCAAGATGTTTGATCTGCGCAACATGTCGCTCAGATGGGAATGCAACTTGAAAAATGGGGTTCATACTTTTTGGTTTTTGAAATATTCAAAATCTATTAAAACGCAGTTGCACTAAAAGCGTTCTAGCCTGGCGTTTTGACTGCTAAGTAATCAAATCAGTGAAGCAACAGTGAGCGCAGTTGGTAGGAGGATGGGTGGCCGCTAGTGGCAAAAAATCCTTTAACTTCCGGACTTACATAGCAATCCTTTAGCCATGGAGTGCTTCGGACCCTTAATTTGGCTTGTTAATAGTTTAGGCCGGTGGTCGGCAAGCCGAGCTTCGCGAGCAGTATTAACTCCTCGCCTTCGGATCTCCTACTAAATGTTTAGTGCAGACGCGCACTTATCTTGCCATGTGAGACAAGAGTAAAATTTTTAAAGCATAATCCTAAAATGCAAGTTCCCAATGTACTTTTAATCCTAATTATTTCTATAATCTAATCTACTCGTTACTAAAGAAAACGTTAAAAAAATGGCTCTTAACAATTTTTCAATTTAGCAATCGCTTTAACTTTTTGCAGAATTTATTTACGTCGTCACAGATTAGCCTAGAGATCCATCTATCCACCTATCAAAGCACCCAAGCGTAAATCTTAGTGGACAGAATTTATGTGAGTTATCCATTGATAATTTGTTGAGATTTTGATTATTTTTCGATTGTAACGTTTTAGGTGTGCTCTGTTGAGTTTGACCGCAAGGATATACCAATGAATAAACTAGTCGCAACCACACTGGAAGGGAAGTTTCATGTTTTTGACGTCAGGACACAAAATCCCTCTAAGGGATTCGCACAGGTCAGTATTGAGAGGTCGGTGACGATAAAAGCAACATAACGACCAAAACATATAACTATCAAAGATATTTACTATACCTGTATCATAATAAATCTACCCAGACTTACTGCCGCACTCAGATTCGTTAATTGTTAGTTAAATCATTCTTTTGTACATATTCTCTATTTAAATTTTCAGTTAGACCTTATGCAGAGGTAAATCGCAAATTGCCTAATCACGTAATCAATATGTATATTTCATCTCAACCCATCACTGCCCACTATTGAATACGGGTCAAAAGACGTGGTGGACAATGGCCTTAACCTTCTCATATAGAGAAGACTCTATACCACTCGGCTATTACCGCTATGTATATTTAGTAACTATAATTATGAAAATTATAATTTTTAGGTTCTCAATAACTGTAACAAAAGTGGAACGATCTGGGTCGCCCGGCATCTTCCTCAAAACCGTGATATCTTCGTAACCTGTGCTGGCAACGGCCAAATCTCGCTTTGGAAATAGTATGTACCTAATATATAACAGTTAATTTAAAATTTAAAGGTATGAAACTTCCTGCAAAGAAACAATTCAGTCGCAGTGCTAAGAGAGACGGTGCGTCAAAACAAATTACCTTGATTGATCAATTCAAATTTGTATTAATATATCATAAATCACAACTTTTAATATACGGTCGACCGACTAATGTTTCAGCAGAAACAATTCGCCCTTGATGCGGAATCTTGTGGTTTAAGCATGCGTTGACCTTAACAGCATTTTGACTAAAGAATAAATTAACGAATCATTTTTGTCAAAAAATGATATTGGCTTTAACCCGTAATAAGCTAGTTAGCTGTTAAAAAAATTGTACGACATTCGTGATTCCTTTTGTAACTTGATTCTGAGCGCCCTTTGCGACGAAAATAGAGACAAGTAAGAATGTGATAAGCAGAAAAAAAACCCCTGATGGTATGTGATCACCGCCGCCCATGGATGTTAATAACACCAGACCCCAGTCTCTTACTAATACGTTGTCTGCCTGGAAGGAAGTAATAGGCGAAAAAGAGAAAGAAACAACTGGGATCAATAATAGCCTGGTCCGAGATACACCAACAACATACCACTTCAGGACGAGTGACAGAAGAAGAATGGGGAAGAGAATAACTGAAGAACGGTAAGAAAAAGGAAGAGAACTGGCTCTCAAGGATCCAGTCGGAGCACGGCGAATAGTTAGGGGGCTGATTGAACAATTATCGCTGATTCGTAATACGCATTTGCGATGTGCATGCAATTGTAACAAGATGTTCGTAATCGCTTTTCGTTTGCAAGATACGTAATGCACCCGCGGTCTGTTCTCAATCTCTATTTTGTTCTCAAGTTCTCAAAAAAGACTAAGTAATATTCCTGTAATTTACTGTGAACAGTGAGTACCCTGAGCAAAGATCGCACGTGGAAACGGACGGGAGCGCGGTGGGTGTGGCCGGGAAGGTGAACCGTCTCCAGCGGATGATGATCAGCTCGCAGCCAATCAACGCGCTGGAATGGAACCGCGACCAGACCGGGCTCGCTGTTGCCACGGCCTACGACCAGTGTGTGCGGGTGCTTATCACCACCAAACTCAATCTGCACTGATGTACACGAATGCCTACAGGTCTAAAGGCTTGTGATAGTTACCCGAGAAGCCCTATGCTGCGACGGATTCACACATTCTCAAGTACCACGCTGGACTTAGCTACACTAACGCCTATAGTTATTAATTCGTAAAATAAAGTTTATTTTATTGAAATAATCAAAGCTCAAACACGCACTAAAAAAACGGGGCACCGTAATCCCGCCAGTGGTCCAAGTTCGATTCCCGACCGGGGTTTATGTTAAGGACAGATTAAGATTTATGTTATTACAATTTATAAAAAACCAGACAAGGTGATTTTGATATAACGCCATCTTGCGGCGTCTATCAAAACAAAATTTAAGCCTGTAGTTGGACTACTTTTTCTTACTTTCCTTACTTACGTATTATGTTTGTTTAAAAGTTCATGATCATATTCTATCTATTCATTTAAGTAACAGCACAAGTTTTAAGTTGCGCGGAATTGATTTTATTTACTTAAATCGAATTGCATAGACTTTTTCTACAATGTAATTTAAATGTATTTTGTAATATAAGTTACAAAATTAACTATTAATTATTTAAATATGTGCCTTTGCTATTATCTTAAGAATATTTTCTGTTATTGATTAAAATATAACTCCTCAGCTTGTAGCATGAAAGCTCAAGACTTATAGGTGAAATAAGATACATATGTACAAAATAAAACAACAAGTAAATTTTCTAACTCAAAAGAGCGTTTTATTATCCTAGCACTTATTATAAATAAAATTAAGGCTAGCAGTTCTTATTTAGACTACAGTCACATGTCGATTCGTGTGCACTCAGCCTACAGTCGTGTGACGGCCTCGAGCGGAAATTAATTTCTTTGACATTTAAAATGGAAACAGGTACTCACGATTAAATGGTTCTTATAACAATATTTCAACGCAGTATCGTGCAACTGTGACCATTATCCATGCAACTACGTCGCAATATCAACATTAAAGAAATGGTGAGTACCCGTTTGCATTTAAAATAGAGGCAATAAATCCAACGCCTGTAGACTGGGTGCAGTAAATGTCCCCGACTTTCGCCAACTCCCATTCAAAATAATGCTAAGACCTCGAGAACGCGTCTCCAAGCAACGCAAATCTTTACAACACATTACAAAGCATAAATATAGACAAATGCACTTTATTATGAGCTACACGGGCAAACGGACAGTCAAACAATTTAATTACCTAAAATCTCTTTTAGGATGCAAGTAGAAAACTATATTAAGCTGATTCAACCGCTTAAAATACAAACTTTTTAAAATCTATTATTCTAAAAACAAGTAGCATTATTTTTGTATAGGGCATTCATGTTTTAAGAATACAATACCCGGGTGCTAAGGGATGCGTCACATCGCTATACTAGTGGGTTCAACTTCAGGTGGTACAAAAACTAAATATTCGAATCTCGAAATAACGGCTACTCTCTAAAAAAAACTTACTTTATTTTTACAACTTTTTCGAAATGATCAATGATGCGTGTATATCGATGAGATTGTATTAATTACGAGAAACTAATTACTAAAAAAATTAATTTCCAAATTAAATCAATGCATTCATAATATTATTTGTAATTTAAGAAGGCGTATATTATATTGCAGTTATTGAATTGCAAAAAATATTTTTTTTGTTTTTATCGATCACTGAAATGGAAAGTACAATGGGCATATATTTTATTACTTGTATTATTTTTTGATTAATCAAGTTATTAATACCAAATATTATCGTCTATATAGAAACAGATATAACTAAAATAAATTTTAATATGGAAAATAACAATTTAATTAGCAGTGAGAAATATATTCAACCCATTTACCTCATTACATGGCCTGAGAGTAACGAAATCAGCAAATAACCATACAGATGAACGGGCTCACGCAAGTTACGATGAACTGAAAGGCAACAAACCGAAACATACGCTAGTTGGCCTATTGTTACTGATCACTCTTATGTAAATGCAATGGAACAGTTGTATTGGGTAAACAAAAGTCGCACCCAACCCAACCCAGTGGGTTGAGATGTTTTTCCCATATTTTACAGAATTTTTTGATATTTTAGAGAAAGTCACTAAGAGTAACATTTCAGTAATATGCAAAGGACCCGCAGTCAATGGGTATGATCGATGGTTTCATTTTTATGCCAAAATCATTGGATAAAATGTATGAATCTATAAAATGCCATCGGTCTTTGATTGTTCTAATGTAAAGTATTGAAGTGCAACAATAATAATATTTTAATATAATCACATACAGTAAACATTTATTTATCAAAGTACACGACATAGTAAAAGGTGCATAGTTTAAATAAATTTGAAGTTAAATTATTCAATATTTTGTTTATACCTCAAAATTACTTCATTAAATTTCAACATTGTTATAAGACCCCTAATAGCGCATAATACATTCAAAATTCTGAATCCATTGCATTTACATATAAAGAAATCAGCGCCTAACTCTACGTCTAAAGGCTCTCTTATACACTAAAACGCATGCCACACTCAGGTATATACCAACATAAATTACTTATAGATACTTAAACGAAATGAACAGACAAATATTTACAATTATCCTTAGCAGCTACTGCGGCACCGCACCGCCATTACATCTGTTTGCTAGTCTTCAAACATACAAATTGGTGCTGTCGATCGCCGCGAGATCTATCGATTTCTTTTAACGAAATCGACGACTTGTCTCGAAGGATACTCACGATGCAACCAGTACATCGCACTTGCACACTTCAATTAGTCATAAATTGTTTTGTTACGTCATGTTTATATCTGCCGTCGTTAATATGCAAATCTTCAACATCTGATAACTTAAAATCTTTATATCATTTAAAAAGAAAAAAAGAAATCTCATTTCTTACAGCCAGTGTTTTGTATTTTAGTAAATCGTTAAATAAGAGATGTTGACAGACGATTTTAAAATCAAAGAGGGCAGATTTTGTCCGTGGTGGTGTAAGTTAGTAACCACCTAAGCATAATTAATAAAGTCATAAACGCTACCGCAATTCAAGACCGATGAAAATTATAGTTAGATCTGATACTGTATACTGCATCTATACTTGATGCAAATTCGATCTGGAATTATTACCATACAAACCTGTAAAATTTATATGGGAAAAATTACAGATCAAATTTGCACCAAGTACAGCCATAGTATCGCACGTCGAGAAAAAATTATTTGATAATATAATACTGAACTACTCTGTAGACATTAACTTTTATGCGCCAAATTTATATACAATAATCTTTGAGTACCGGTCCTGAATCATAGTAAATTCGTCAACCATTTCACTTGTTAATAATTCCAATGTATTTACAACATCAATTCGGAGTAACTCATCTCCCATATGTTATCCACACCAACTCCATTCGCGTTTACATTTGGCATAATCATAGTAATTTGCTACGTTCCATTAATTTCTTCGTATTCTAAGTCAAGAGTACAAATTTCATTGAATAAAATAACACAAATCAATCACAATTCTAATCACACAGAAAATACAAAAAATCACACATCAAAGACATGTTAAATAATAGGTTAAAGATATGACGAAAAAGATTATAAGGAGGTATTCACACAAACATTTCATTATTTTGTCAGTGTTTTGTATTCCTCATTCAATAATAACATGTGTGCACTCACCCTTATCTAAACAATTTATTCCACTAACTTATGGATCACAACAAAACAACGATTAGAATTATAAAGATGATATTTCATTAAATATAAACAAACTGAGACTACTTTTTATAACCGAATATATATAGCACATATTTTCTGTCACCTCTATAACATATTTAAATTGACCACAAACACAAAATCCATAATCATTTCTTCGTTTTATCTACACATAATGATCATATTTCAGTAAACCTGCACAACAAAATAATACGTCAATGTTATTCGCAGAAAAAAAACCGTTTATATATATATATATATATATTTAGTAGCAAAAATATGCTTTGTATCATGTCAACTTATGTAATTCTAGTATTTAGATGTAACGCAAAACATATTTTAGTTAAAAAATGTTTATATACGGTTAAAATTAATTAATGAACTCATGTCTTTAAATAATACAATATATAATTGAATATTAGGTTTGTCAGCCAAGTATTTTTACAGTTATAAGACATTCAATAGAAGTACCTCAGCAATGTACAAAGCCTCAAATACTTTAGCGGCTAGGACTATGTTACATACACAATCGTGTCAATACAGACATTACGAATTACATTTTATCAACTAAACATCAACTTCAATATGCAGTGAATTCTAACAAAATATCTCTCTATATTATACTTTTATACAACTTCATAAATATTTGATTGTCATAAATATTTTATCAATATACATAATGGGTTAATATTGAGATCACATTTGCGTGAAATATAATTGTGTTATTAAATATTATACCTTTATAAACCATAGCCATATTTTCAAAAAAATTCATTAGAAAGAGTTTTTTTTATTGTGTTAAAATCGTCACAAGTAAACATATGTTATCGTAAAAGGACTAATGAGTAGATTTTTTGTAATGTAAAATTCAAATGTGGAATTAACTAAATTCTTTTTTATTTCACAAGCAAAGGTGTATCTTTGTAAAGCTATTATTACACAAAATGTTCTTTTGAGTTTATGTATGCATGTATGACGTGAATATTATATAACTTCCAGCATGAAACTTCAACTTGACCTTATACTTTATTTCGTCTTAATGTTTCGTAATATTACGTACGTCCTAATTATATAGAAGTATTCTATGTTGACTTCAACACATTAATAGCCTTCTAATGAGCACAAAAAATGAGGAGATTGAGTGATTAAGAATTATCTCAAAGAAACTCATCAAAACTTTTCGAAATTGCTGAGTGCTAACACTCAGTGGAATTCATGCTGAAAACTATATAATATGACATTTCAGTTGATGATATATAAAACATGTAGTTTTGTATGTTTGTCTCGTTAAAGCTAAGTTAGTTGTTACAGCTTATCAACCTACGTTGCAGTGCAGTCAGTAATGCCATTTCATAATCACACTCTTTACAGTGAAATTCAAGCGCGCGTCGGGATTAATCCTGAAATGTATAACAGAAAAATATTATACATACATCTGAATAAAATATAAGATGATATAGAATAGAGGTAGGTAAGAAAATAGGGGAAAGTAGACCGATGTTTATCGACGAAGAGCAATAATAAAATTAATGGTTAAATGTTAAAAAGAGTTATTATTATTCAAAATACATTCCATTATTAACTTATGTGCATTTTTTAACATAAATAACTATAGTTGATACGATCTGACGGTTAGCGGCGATAAAGTTTTCGGTGGTAAAGAGCACTATCTTAGTAAAATTTAAAAATAAGATAATAATTTAATAATAAATTTTAATTTGCCATTTAATTTATGGAAACAATTTTTTTCTTTTTCAAAACAAGTAATGCTAATGAGTAACGAGTTCTTAGAAAGTTCGGTATACATTAAAGTAGTCAAGTCCTTGTATATTTTACATATACCAAACTTTGTGACTCCACTATGTTAAGTAAAATCTCAGGCATGTATGAATTGCAGGGTTTGGTATGAGTGATATTTTCCTGACACACCACACATACACATTATACTCATACGATACCAAATTGAGAACTGTATACAACATAATATGAGGCCATAAAGTTCGGACCGTTTAACACTTTAATACATGTTAAACTCACCAGATGGCGTTGTTAGTCAAGGTTGTCTTGGAAGATGAGTCGCACATATCCCGGCGTGCCCTGCAATGGCGCCGCGCAGAACGGACAGATTGCGTGAAAGCCGTTCGTGCCATGGGGAATGTCGACAGTCGCCCAATATCTAAGCAAAAAAAGATTATATAACTAGCCTACAATTGAGCACACCAGTCACCTGGGATTTAAAGTAACTTTAATTATTAGACCTGTGATAAAAACAGTGTTATTAAAATGTATATGGGTTATAGGCAACATGCACACATACCAATCATAAAATGATAAAACTTTTATTTAGACACTTAAGGAATCTATATTTATGTATATATGTCAGTTTGTGAATTTGATTGTCCTTTATAGACTCAGAAATGGTAGAAGATAGAGCACTGATATGTTTAGCAACTGTGTTCAGACTTCTGGGGAAAAGGTTTTGGTACCAAAATTATATTGATCGGAAACACGGTTGATGATTTGATGCGTAGCAACGAGCGCCGGGTACAGTTAGTAATAAGTAGAAATTCCAGTGTTTTTAACATTTCCGAACTGTGTAGGGATGAAATAAATGTAAAAATTATTCCACGTGGACTTACCATGTACTACTTGATAAATATTAATTCTCAATCAATATCAAGTTGACCACCAACACGCAATAGAATACCAGAGCATTATGCCCAAGGCCTCCTCAGTAATGAGACCCGTGCTCATTATTGGGTTGAAGCCAAACTGAACTCACTTGACAGTCCGCTCAGAGGCCATGTGCCCGCACGGGTTGAACGCGTACGTCGGCGGGCCCGAGTCGACGTAGAAGGCGGGCTCGATGCCCATACAGACGCGCACCACCGGGCCCGCTGTCAGGCACATCGGGCACCGTCGGACACCAGTCTCGCTGCCCTCCGCGCCCCACGAGTGCTCACCTGAGGGAAGATGAAAATTCAGTGTCAAAATTCAAACAGTTCTTTCTCTGTTCTTTATAAGAACGAGGTAAGAGGGGACGGCTCCCCCCAATATAATTTAAGTTATGTACATATCAAGGACGGAAAATAATGAACAACTCTTTAAGAATCTCTTTAGACCTCTGTAGCTGAGTAAAACGGACTATAGAGTAATCTAAACGTTTTTTACGAAAAAAAAAAACGGAATTATAAGTGAATGTTATGTCTTTGTCCCTAGAACAAAATGTGTTGACTCACCCTGCACGTGCCCGCAGTTAAGGTAAACGTAGGGCTGGTTGAGGTCCTGGTGTGCGGCGGACAGCTTACGCGGGATCACCAGCGTATTGAGCCCCACGGGGCACTGCGGCCGCCCTGCGTTCAGCTCGTCCACCAGCGCTTCCAAGTCGCGCTTTGTCTGGAAATACAGACATGACTAATTGAAAAAAATTGGTCTTGCAATTATAACAATAGATATACCTTCACCTTCACCTTCATACATTTGGGGCTTCAGTTTTTGTTCCGCTTTCAGACCCCATCTTGTCAAAGTTGCGTCAAATGTCATACGATATTTCTCTACGATTACTCGTCTGGATAACGATAGATATATCACCTTCATACTTTTGGGGCTTCAGTTTTTGTTCCGCTTTCAGACATATCTATTGTTATATCATTCAGATATAACGTGTTTTTACTCGCTTTATGTTAGCTTGACCTGTTTGTAATCGAATCGAAGAAGCTTATTTTCACCCTTTCTAATTATTGTCATCATTGCAACCCCTAACCGTCCCGTTACTAGGTCGGGTCTCCCCTCACAATGTTAGGGGTACAAACCACGGTCCTACACGCTGGCCAAGTGTAATTATTGCATCTGCATGAAACTTAGCATTTGTTTATGTGTAACTTTGATGACAATACAATAGTATAATACTACCGAGCTGATCAGATGATGGAACTGGAAGGTGGACCCTGAGATGGCCCGTCGTGTTTGGGCTCCTTAGATTCGTCTTAATGTTTTTAATAGCGTAGTTTTAGTTTTTTTTTTACTATTATTTTTTGCGATCTTTATGAAAAATGGTATCATAATTCTGAAATAAATTTGGTGTTGAATTTATTTGAAATGATTTTTTTGGAAAATTTATGTTTCTTTATAAAAAGTTACAACAATAATGGCGGCTATCTATGACGTTACGCCGTTATTTGTATTTAATTTACTGTATAGGTGATGTTAGTGTTTGGAAATAGAAGTAATTAAATCACACTTAAAATTTAATATTTGTTTTATAATATATCTTAACATTCTAGAATAACTAATTACAATTACGGTGATTTTTAATAACTGGCATAAAGCTTATTAATAAAATTATAATCGGTAGCTAAATACTTTATCGATGTAACACTGTGTGCCACCAAGTACTTTAGCAGTTATTATGGACACCGACTAACGTATGTATAATTTAAAAAAAACGTAATTAGTCGTCCTTATGACACATCATTCATGTTAATTAAAAAAAGCCGTAGATTTTGTGAGTAAATAATTAAATATAACTAAAAGTATCAAATATAATGTTACCGGTGAGTTTTTCAGTCCTTCAGCACTTCGCCATAGAAGCGTGGCCCCACACAAGTCTATCATCGTACCGTCTCTTAGAACATTTGTTTCTGCCTGGCAGGGGAGACCCTGGAATGTCAAAATATATTTAAATACCCTCAATCTCAAGGCAAAATGGTACAGCTCGTATTATGTCCCTATAATACACGTTGGGTGACCGCCAGTGGCAAAAAAATCATGAAAGCGTCCGTGCTTCTGAGGGCAGGTAAAGCCGTAAGTCTCGGCTGTAGTTAAATAGCAATTGTTAAGCCATGTCGGAGGCATAAAAACTTCAGTCACTTGGGTTGGGAACTCCCGCCTCAGCAGTTGTAGGTTCATAAAGCATAATACAGGATGCAAAATACAAGAGTAATACAGTACATCAAACAGAAATAAACAGAAAACAAAAAGGGCAAAAGTTAAAGTTACGCCCCTTTTAATTTTCCGTCGTTGATATTATTATGTTCAAATCTAATAAGTCAAAAGATAAAATACCTTCTGTTGCGCAGAGCGACTCTCTCTGAGCGAGAACACAGCGCCTCCGACCGAAGTCTCGCGCCACGGCCCGCAGGTGGCGCTGCCGCCGCAGAAGTCCCCACGAGGGTGCATTATAAGCACCCCGTTCGTCGTCAGCCCGTCGATCTCGTGGTTCTCCGTCCATTTTGTCGCTTTCTCCTGGAAATATCAATGTACTTTCATTAATCACTACCATCTGCTTGCAACTAGCAAAAAACGTCGTCTACTTGGCTTACAGAAATATTTTCAACACATTGATAATATTTTTGTTATTTTACTGGTGCTTTACTATCGACTACATAACTTACAAAAGCCCGGCATTAAGGCGTCTTTCTTCTGGCAAATATTACAATTACAGCCAACCAAACGTCACCATATTTGATCATATGATCATATCATATTTGATTGTACACCACTAAGTGGTAAAATAAGCGTAAAATCATTGTATAACTGATGACACCTTACTGTAAAGCTTATTACAAATAAATGAATTGAATTGAATGAGTTTCATTTGCCACCTCGTGATTATAATTAAATAAATGTACAGCAAAGCCCCTTAAAATCAATGTAACGCCCTTTTAGTACAAAGAACAGGTTTCTAGATTTTTCGATAGCGAAGTAACACGGAGTTCGAAATATCCCGTATAGTTTCAAGAAAGGCGCTCGTCTTGTGGGGTATTCCTTGCCCCCAGATTTAATGGACGCAGTAGGTGTGTATGTGAGTGACCTTTGAAGGTCTGTATTATATGTGTAGCCTGCAGATAAAATATTCATTCTTTTCCCATTAGTGTAATGTTCTGAGGATTTTTTGTTCGACAGAAATATTTATAGCTCGCAAAGTACCAGGCAAACATGAGTTTTGATAGTCGTTACTTTAATTCCAACGCAATAAGAGTGGTATAAGTTTACTGTGGTTGTTGCATCGTCGTTCTGAAGTAGATGAACCGTTTTTCAATTAGTTTAGTTTGTTCCAAAAATAAATTCATTCCGAAGTGTTTTAGATATGAAAATGGGCGGCGTTGATTATATATATGTTAATCCGTCTGTTCGTTTGTCGACTTGGATCATGAAATTGCCATCTGTGATCTGGATTGATGTATGTTTTCCGATAAAGTAGATGCCACCAGCCAGAATAAAAGTGCTAATCATCACCAAGCAGTGTATGGCAACCTGGGATTGTGGTTATAAAGTTAGACTTTCTTTTTAAGCGACCTCAAAAAAATTTAGTTCACACACACGAATTGTGTAATTTTACAAAGTTTTATTTAACATGCAGTATATAAATAAAATAAATAAACATCTTTGGCCAACTCATACACGGCCATCTGAAGCCAAACTAAGCGTTAGCTTGTCCTATGGTGAACAGACAACTGATAAAAAAATATATATACTTTTAAATACATACTTAAATAGATATTTCTATTATACACCCAGACACACAGAATAAACATTCCTGCACATCACAGAAGAGGTTGATCTGGCTAGGAATCGAGCCCACGACCTCCGGTGTAGTGGTCAGGTTCACTAACCACTAGACCAATCGGCAGTATATGTTTGTATATTAATATGTTAACATTTTTTTGTAAAGTGTTCGGGTCAAATCTTGCAAGCTTAATTAGACCCACATCCTTTTACACTACTGAGCTGAAATTTTTCACAACGCTTCAGTTTTAAAGACAATGCAGTTTTATTATAAATATGACTTGATACTACATTCAGAATTGGCTTCAATTAAGGGAACTCCTCAATGGTTAACAATACAGTAATGAAATTTCTGTTAATTGAGGCTTTCTCATCAAATTTTGTGTTTTAAAATAATATATTTAATTTTAATTAACATTATTTAATATATATTACCTCAGAGCTTTTAATTGAGTGGCCGATTTTGGTGTTTTACATTTTGCCCCATTTTATTTTGAGCGCATTTTAACCTGAAGTTTTTGATTTATTTATTTATTCATTCATTCTTTTAATATTTTTATTTTTGTTCTTTACTTCGTAACTTTTTACCTATTTTAATGATTCTTTTTTTAATCGAAAGCTACTTGTAGTACTTGTCACTAATGGAAATGTAATTTAGAACGACATCTGACGAGTAGTTTTTGAGTTATTCTTAATAAAGCATATTTAATTGGCTACAACTGCTTTGACTATTATGTTTTCATTACATTACTTGTCGAAATCATTCGAAGTCGAGTTTTTTATGTGATAAAAAAGATTATTTATAGCCTAAAGCGATAATGAAGCGAAAACCGGGTTGGATGGTAAGTGGCCAGCATTGCCCTAAGATATAAGAACAAGGGGAACACTAAACAATTTCACTTTTTTAAGAATCTCATATCATCACCAAGAATATTTCCCAGGAAGGAAGCTCCTGAGTATAGTCATAACGCAACTCACCGGGACTGTACAACTGGCGAGCTACTCACAATATGAGTTGAGGTGAACTCGGAATAAATCGACTGGAATCTGCCGGATCATAAAATATTTAACAATAACGCCGCGCGAGCGTAAACATTATATTCCTTGCGATTCGTCGCATTGCGGACTGGTTTTTAGCCTGACTTCTCAGTTTCACTTGTAGCTTGGTAATTGTAAATTCTACGCAATTTTACTTGTTGGTCGTTTGCGTTGTTGTTTGCATTATCGTTTGCGTTGTAGGTAGAGTTGTCGTTTGCATTGTCGTTTGTGTTGTCGTTAGCGTTGTCGTTTACGTTGTAGTTTGCGTTGTCGTTTACGTTGTCGTTAGCGTTGTCGTTTGCGTTGTCGTTTGCATTGTCGTTTGCGTTGTCGTTAGCGTTGTCGTTTTCTGATCGTTCCGAAACATGGCCCACACCAATATCCTTATGAGCTTTGAGGTATATGAAGTTTGCTGACCTCTGGATTAAAGAAACGGTTAACGATCCTCAGTACGTAAATAAACATAGTTTTTAAGTTAAAAATCATCTGACTCCTCTCTGAATTC
>DWJZ01002030.1:0-20807 GCA_018249125.1 Asbolis capucinus
ATGGTACTAGAATTTTAAAATATATTATTCCAACACTAATTAACGACCTACCTAATAAGTTAAAATATTTGTATGTTAATGTCAAAACGTATAAGAATAAGTTAAGAGCTTATAAATGTAACTGTAGTATGAATGATTAGAACGACCCGTCGGACATACATATATAAACCCTGTGAGGTTTGCAAGGTCCGTCTTCAAGTTGTTGCATATGTATATCGTAAATAAATAAATAAATAAAAAAATGTCTACATTGAATATTTTTAATAATTTTGTTTCCGATGTCCTTGTTAGGATTGTATCCTATTAATATTATAGATGCGAAAGTTTGTGAGGATGCATAGATGTTTGGTACAAACTGACGCTAAAAAGATTGGACGATCTGGGAGAAATGACGCACAGAAATATATCACAGTACAGAATAACAGACAGGTTACTTTTTATTTATGTACCTACCGTACGGGCGGTGCCGCGGGCGACACTAGTGACTTATATACTTAAAAAAAATCGTCAGAGGTAGTGGAAGAGATATAGTTATACTATAAACTTCCCTCGCCTCGCCTCGCTTCGGACGAGGATTGGATGAGGACTATCCAAGAATTCTTCTTGTCATATAAGCTACTAACAAGTGTGCACACAATTGTGCACACAATTGTGTCTAAAGTGGTCCAGTGACTCCAGAGTTGCCATACTAATTTTAACTTGTTATCTCACAGATTAAAGCACCCTTTCAGGGTAAAGAGTATCCTATATCCGTAGTTGGTACATAAGCTACAAACATGTTAAATTTCATCTATTTGTTCTGTCTAATTGATTCATTCGGAGTTGTCATACTAATGTTAACCTGTTATTCTGCCGGAATAAAGACATTTCCTGGGATAAAATGTATCCTATAACAATTCTCGGGTTTTAAATTTCGATAATGCCCAGTATCAACGAAGTCTGTCTCCTAGATTTTGCATGCTGCTCGAACACACGGACAGACAATAAATTAAAAAAAAAATGTTTCCGTCTCTATATCGATAACAAATTCTCCCTGTGAATTGTGAATTTCCAAAAAGTATTTAATGTAGAATTACCTGTTACAGTTTTATTATTGTCCTAATTCAAAACCTGTACAATTTGGTTTTGTGCGCTTACGAGTTTTTGAAGTAGAACAGCCGAGGTACAGATGTGTAGCTTATGACGTTAGAATTGTTTAGTACAGAATAAAACCTAAAATAATCATTTAATAATACCAATTTCTGTATGCCTTTATATGTTCTTTGTGCAAAGTAATCTCAGAAACGGCTGAGCCGATATGAAAGCGATTCAGTGATGTATTGTGCTAAGGATTAATATGTAGAAAGTGTTTTATTAAGATTGCTATCAAATAAATAAATACGTTAATATAAAGTCTCTGCGATCCTCAGCTATATGAAAGCGAAGCGAAAGCAGAATTCGTTAAAACCGAAAAAGGTTTTGTTGGTATTCAAGACGCTTTAAGTATGAAAGTCGATAAGGCAGGATTATCCTGCTCGCATGTCAGATCAGCGTGCCTCACAGGACGCACTGTTCTTTATTTATGTTAATAATATAGCCGACAAACGAGCATTTGAGCAGTAAATGTTGTGAATGAATGTTCTAGGAGGAGGTCACTCTGGACTCCAGTGTGATCGGCTCCTGCAGGTCACTCTGTATAGTCTTAGTTGCCTAGATTTGTTTGTAATTTTTTTTTGTACATTTTCTTCAGATTTGAAAGAAATAAGGAACTTGTATTTCCAACGGTGTCGGTTATTGACTTTCGAACGAAAACGAATCGTTTGACGGCTGAACGCAGCTTTCTTCGCAAAGCATAATTGTTCCACTACTGGGCACTGATCTCTCAAAATATGTGGGGTACAGACCATAGTCCACCACGCTGACCAAGTGCGGGCTGGTGGCCATCACACACCGAGAACTTGAAGAACTCTCAGATATGCAGGTTTCCTCATGATGTTTTCCTTCACCGTAGCCAGTAATAATCAACTTCTGATACGCACATAACTTTTAAATATAAGAAGTGCGCGCCGCACGATTGCACCCAGGATCTCCCGTTTGAGAGAACGTTCAAACCACTAGGCTATCACTTCATGAACTCAGCTAATCTATATATGTATATATATAAATTAATGATTGTTTGTTTGTCCTTTATAGAGTCTGAAATGGTAGGACATAGATCACTGAAGTCGTTAGCAACGTTGTTCAGAATTATCTGGAAAAGGTTTTGGAGACAAATTCAAATGGATCGGATACATAGATGCTTTGATGCGCAGCAACACGCGCAGGGTACAGCTGGTAGGAGTGAAGTAATGCTTACAACGACATGGTCCGGTGGAGAGTCCAGGAAGGTGATCTCCGACTCCTCCCCCGCCAGCAGCACGCACACAGACCGCTCGCCAGATTCGTCATCTACAATGAACAATCAGTTATGTGAGTTTACTGTTACGTCGTATGCTATATGTTGCAATTTATGTATTACTAGATATATGCTGTACGTTTTTTGTTCAAATGTATATAATTACATTATAAAGATAAATAGAGTACCGGATGCCAGTTGTGAACAATGAACTGTTAAACATGCAAAATACATACGCGTGCACGATTTAATATAGATTATCGTCAAAAACATAACTTGCAAAACAATGTAGACCTCTCGCAACTAAACTACTGTAAACATTTGGAAATTCAATGTAAACCAAGTCGGTTCCAGAGACTGCAAACATTTGGTTCGTGTGGACACAGCTTAAACTTTTCACATTAAAAATATAAAAAATACTTACCGATACTCGTATCATATGCATGTAAATATTCCGAAGTCATGAATTGGCCCACGAGGCTGGACTTGCCCACGCCTGGGCCGCCCAACACAAGGACCCTGTACGTGCTCAGCCCAGCCGATGAATCCCTACAGAATAGACATTTTTAAGTTTTCAAAATTAATTTAAAATCTGCGGACGATAATTAATTTGAGTTTTATTTTATTCTCTGAGCTATACGTATTGGAGTGAGTTGTCCAAAGAAAACAAAGGTGAATTAATTTAATATGTTGTATACTACTCAAAATATTTCTCCACCAGCCCGCCCTGGATCACGTGTTGGAGTTTGATCTGGGCGTCCTCAGGCACGAGGAGAGGACTGTGCTCAGTAATGCCCCTTAATGTGTTGAAGCCATATGCTCAAAATAACATGAGTCATGAGTCATGTCTATTACAAGCTTTTATTTAACTTGCAGTGTATGTTTGTATATTAGTATGTTTGTTTGTTCGGGTCAAATCTTGCAAGCTTAATTAGACCCACATCCTCTTACTCTACGGAGCGGATATTTTGCTTAAAGTTTTCATCCTAATGACAATGTATTTTTATGATAAACATGACCTGATACTACGACCTGGATTGGCTCCAGACAAGGGAACTCTTCAACGGTTAACAATACTGTTATGAAATTTCTTAGTATTATATATACATATCTATAGTTAAAGCTTATGTTTTTTTTAATTTTTTAATAAATTTTATTTTCCTGTTTTATTGAACGCTGCTAAAACCTCAAGTCTATTACAGGTTTAATATCGGTTATCGTTTCATTGAGTAGGTATGAAATAAGGTTTGGATTCAAATGATTCAACAAATATTATTTCACTATCCACGTTGTTTAACATTAATAACACGCCAACTGAACACGATGTCATCCGCCATTATTATGTAAAATATGTCATCAACATAATTTATTGAGGGTAATCGAAGATCTGCCAACGGAATAATCTGTACCGATTATTATTTCAGCGAGTATTGCTATCAGTTATCGATTTTATAATCGATTACTGGTTATTGTCTGTGACTTCGTCCGCAAAAATATTCCCGATAGGAAAAAATAAACTTTCACCTGATCATCTTATGCTTATGAAAATAATTTGCAAAGTTTTTGTTTTTGTTTTTGTAGGCAATGGAGTAGACGATTCATTTGATTGGATTTGGATATTAAAAACACAGAGGTATTGTCATTATATTTCCGCCCGAGAAAGAAGTGATGAAACCATTTCTTGAAAACGAAGACCTAAGCGAAATTGAAGTACTTTATAAATGAGTCTAAAGATCCTTTAGTTAAACCTGGTGTGGGCGCGCGAGGACAGCAGACGGGCGTCCGCTGATGACCAAATTAATTATTTTTATCATTAAAAAGTCGACTTTAAATGACTTCGACAAGTAATAAAATAAAAAATATATCATTACCAACGTAGTCGTAGACATTTATTAAAAATAACTCGAAAAGGACTCGAAATGGCGCTTAAAATGAGATGGACCTGCATGACAATTGCCAGCTTTCAAACGAAACAAGAATTATTAAAATCAATCCATTCTGTTTTACGAGGCCTAGTCCATTTACAATGTGTTATCAATCAATTTTTGTTACATATTTTAATCGTTAACAATTTTCTAAAACGTTACCGTTTAAATGGTGTCTAATCGCTTCGAATTTTTTTGGATAAAATATATTCTGATAAAATAAATTACAGAGTTATTGGTTACACACACAGGTCAGGTAATACTGTGTCGACCCTTGTCACCCACAGATGTCTGTGAAGTTAAAAAAGGTGAAAATAGCTTCGATATATTTTATAAATTGTTTAAAACAATTTATTTCCAACATCTACATACAAAAACAGAACGGGTAACATTTTCAAATACAAACTGTGCAATAGGATTTCCCATGTTGTAGTTTTGACAAATCAGATAAAGCACGGTTTGGCCAAGAAACTTACCTAGAAGAAGCCAAGGAGCAGGGCGCCGACGCCCTGGTTACAGCTTCAGTACTGGACGCGCTGGAAGCAACTGATGTATTGGACCTGGATCTTCTTGAACGCAGTGAATCTCCTCTGTTTACCACGCCTTTCCCTGAATTGGTCACAATATGTATGTAGCTTTTGACGGATCGAGCCAGCATTTTAGGTTTCTATGAGACAATCCAAAAAAATTAAGAATGAACTTAAAGTTATCCAATTTATAATCGACAAAGTCGTACACCTATCCACTATTTGTCTTCTGTCATCGTTCATGACAACCTGCTTTACTAGTACCATTGTTCTATATAGCCATTCCACTGAAATACCAGTATAATATCAGTAAATATTTCCGAAGATTTAAATCTCCAAAGATTATTACAATATGGACACCAAGAAAGGCTCTTCGGTTTTCGTGGAAATCTATATAAAATCCATTTGTTCATAAAGCCTTTTGATATTTGATAACGAGATTGTAGGAAAACAATAAAATTATTCCTTGTTAAAATGAGAAGTTCCATCGCAATCTTATTATAAACTTTCAAATGTATTTTACCAAGAAGTGTGGTCTGGACTATTCTTTAGATCTTTCAAATTAATTTCCTTCCCACTTCTACTCAGAAATTGAAATCGATTGAATTCTAAAGTACTGATTATAAACTTGCGTCGTCAGAGGTCTTCTTGATTCAAGTTACAATGTTCCGTGATCAAAATATTAAAGAGATTTCCGATGAAATACGAACCCAAGTTAAATAATATACCAATTTTTCTACGGAATAAGGATACTCGTAATAAACAGAAAGATTTGAAAGTGGGAAGAAGAAGATGAAAGAAGGAAAGTAGTACATCGTTGAAGCAACTGCGTCCCTGATACTAACGAACCTTACATATACCAACAACGAATAATTCCAGGATTCGTGATATAAAAAGAATGGAAAAAAAGGAAGAAGGAAAAAACGGCGTTTTTACTAGCTAACGCATAATCGGTTTCTAATCCTGTCCTAATACATCTTTATAGAAAATGAGCTTTAGTTTGTATATCACAATAAATACTAATTAATTTTGCAAAAGATTCCAAAGGGATTACCAGTAATGCTGAAATGCCGCAGTCGATAGTACTCCTCTTCGACTCCCGTGTTGGGCATGGAGGCCACTCTCGCCCTCTGTTGGGGAAGACCCAGTAGCTGCCTCTCACCCGTACGAGATCTTCCAGCCTTGACCGACTGGGAGCGGGAATGATGGGGGCTGCCGTATCTACAGAAAATGGACAATTTTAAGGAATTATAGAAGATATCGAAGCGTTTAAAATCTGGCGGGTTGTTCCGATTGTAGGTGATCGAAAAAGTTCGCAACAGCTGGCGACCGCTAGTGGCAAAAATTTCGTGGGCGCTTCCGTACTTGGGAGGGTACATAATGCCGTCGGTCCTGGTTGTCATCTTTAGATAGCAATAGTAAATCCACGTCGGAGGTCTGAGTACGGTATAAAAACTGCCGACATTTGGGTTGGCCACTATCTCTAGCGGAGTATATGCTCAATAGGGGGCCATCAAAGAGTCGAAGCATGCTAGAATAGAAGACAATTCGGATAGCAATGTCGAAGACCGTCGAATCCTTGAACGTCCTTTACTCCATTGAGACATGGGGTCTAAAGAACTAGAACTCAGTCATCAATAAAGGGCCAAACAAAGACCACATATACGTAGGATTCAAATACCAATTGGCACGTTTAATACACTTCACTGACATATTGCTATTGTAGTGTCTGTGAATAATAATAAACGCACCAATGACAACCGATCAGTCTCTTTCGCACACACAGTAAAGTACTGAAATAAATATTGGCTGTCACAAACAAATATTTAAATTAGTTTAGTGTCGTGCACTTCAAGACTAAACCTGCACTTTGATAAAGCAGCTGTTAGTCTGAAGGTGCTCGTGTATTCCCAAGGTGGTACAGGCTGATATCAATCGTTCTACTTTACCCTTTTGCCCCAACTGACAGCGGTGGAATAGATTGGCTGTTGAATCACTGTTGAATAACTCTATTACCGTTTGAAACTATTTCTTTAATGGTATGTAGTTTCATCGAAGTGTTTTATACGAGTAGGTATAACTTGTGTTGCGTACCGCGAAGGATTAGAATAACTTGCTTGCTTCGGGGTTTCCGCTTACGTATAATGTAAGAGTCTTCAAGACAAGAGTCGATGGACATTTTCTAATTGCGCCAAATCTCTTAGACATCATAGCCACTTATCATCAGGTGGTCTCGATGTTAAGATAACTTAAGATCAGAATGAACTTAGTTAAGCATGAATGTTACTCAACTCTTGTCGGAAAAACCCATTTTACTAACGATGGCTTGTAATTACACCCGTGTTTGTTTGATTTCGGAAGGTATGTCAATTTTATCACCAGAACTCATCACGATAGTCCTGCGCGGTAGTAAGGTGTTAATTTTTTTTCTGAGTAAGTTTGTGTTCATGGCACTTCAAATTATTAAATAATCTAGCATCGTTACTTAATGTAATGCAGATGATACAAATTGCAGCAATTTGTGCACATTGCTTCGTCCATAGACAAGGCAAGTCGTCCGCAGGAAGCGGACAGTCATACAATTGTCCACGTTGTAGTTCAATGGGATAGTAATAGATGACGCTGTAATTTATAATACGATACAGGTGTGCAAAATATTAGACATTTGAGGCATTATAATTAATTTAATTTTATTATATTATATACTATTAATTATATAATTTCATAACACCAAAAAAATACATGAAACTATATATTAATAGGATTTATATGTATTACAATAAACATTTGTCATCTAGGAATTAATTTATTGAATAATATGCTTTTTCAATAAAATATTGTTTTAAGGACATTTTAAAGTTATATCCCTTTTGACACTTGATAGCGCCGGGTACCGCTTTGTAAATGCTGGGTCCCGTACAGGAGACAGTGTTATGACACAAATGGTTTTAGAGTAAATATTTTTTAACTGATTATTGTATCTTTTAGACTTCAGAGTTTCATACTTATGAATGTCATTTCTAATAATCATTACAACTTCATGAATATATAGCGGAGGAAGTGTTAAGATTTTTAAACGTTGAAAATGACTGTTTCACGACTCGTTTGAGTTAAGGTTACAAATGGATCTGATACACTCCTTTTGGACTTGGCTCATCCCCTACCGCGTTCCCCCAAAACATGACACCATATCTTAGGGTGATAGTGACCCTAGTCACTCAACCAGTGAGAGTTGTATTGATGTTTGTCATTTCTGTTAACGTGTATTAGGCAAATGAAAACTTGTGTTTTGGTCACATGATCGAGGTGAGTTTTTCATCTAAGGTCATTGTTAATTTATATACCTATGAATTTTGATTTAACTTTTTACGTTCTAATTTTATAATTACTTCACTAGATTTACTATTAACAACACTTTTGTAACTAGTCTTGTAATTAATAAATACTTGATATCGAATTAAAGTAAACTTTTTGGTTTGCTCTTTATGTCAGCGTTTGTGTCAGCTGTATGCACCGTGTGGAATTACCTTGTTTCGGGACACGTAATCCGCCACGTTCACCACTAACACAGTTATATAGTTCACTGGCAACACCCGACGCGCGTTGCTGCACATCAACACATCCACCGTGCGTCCGACCAATATCTTTCTGTTACCTATTCCAGACAATTCTGAACAAGGCTGCCAAAGACATGAGTCTATCTCCTACCATCTCAGTCTATCAAGGACAAATAAACAAAGAAACATTTTTATATACATACATATATAGATTAGCATCTATTTCAGTTTGCTGTTAAACTTTATATACGGGAATTTAATCTAAAACCAGACACACGTTACAGTTGAGCTAGATGCCCTCCCCCTACCAACTTTAATCCTGAATGAAGAAAGATTTATTGTTTCTCGTGGAACATTTTAAAAGCTGCTTAACCTATTTCAAACATTCTCTTGCCGATATGTAAAGTGTGCTATCAATGTTGATAAAAATGAGTCTCATTACAGATTTCAGTCTATCTCTGAGCCAAATTACATTCATGTATCACTGGAGTTTAACAATTAATTAACACGTATAATTCTTGTTAGTACTTGACTTTATTTAAAAGTTATTTTTGTGTTAGAAAATTACACCATGTCAATATTCCTTTACTCAGATCATCGTCTACGACACCGGTCGCTAACCTTTTTTCCACGAAGGCCACAAATGTTATGAGGATATTGTTGCGGGCATTTCATGTCTTCGGGACGGTCACAAGAAACACCAAGTTGCGTCGTTTAAATCGGTTCTGCGCGGGCCACATGTGACCCGCGAGGCGCCGTTTGTCGACCCATAGTCTACGATAATCTCGTAATTATGAGCCATGAAAACTTGATATAAGTCATAATCCTGTTTTATTTATTCCCGCGCATGACAGCATCACATGCATATCAATTATGTATTCATGAACACTCTCAGCCCAGGATAATTAACATACCATTACTCAGCTCCGGGATTATCCGGGATAAGGCTTTGGTTAATTGGGGACGGAATTTAACTTCATTTAAATATACATCTTTATGGAAAGCACACATGAGTGGTGCAGCTCTTAACGACTTTACAGGATTTGACTTAAAAATGCCGCGGCGGTCTTTATTTTCTTTGTTAGAATATACTGACAGTAAAAGTTACGCATAATAAATTATTCTACGGCAATCAAAAGTACCACAAATAAGTACAAGTCTATGTACTAGAGTTCCAGTCGGCCGTTGAAGTTCAATCGTAATCAATGTACAGATAAATTATCATTGACAGTATTGAAATTGTTTTGACAATTTCAAAGAGTAAGAGTGTCAATACAATATATGTAGATGGGGTCTTATTGATCCGCACAATATACGGGCCACAGGTTGCCGACCCCTGGTCTAGGCTATCACTGGTTTGATAGTGATATATTTCCGTGTCCGCGTGTCCAATGTGTGAGCGAGCAAACTGTGGTAATTGATAACCATCCCCATTATACTTTACTGCTGTCAGACCGCGCGATGACGTCATCAATCAATACCAGTCGAACAATGTCATATGTATATAGCCCGAGGGTTGCGTCGATACTCTGTGATCACCCAAGTTGTGTAACGACAGTCGTGGTTGGTAGGAATTGCTCGTGCCAAAAAATCTTGCATCCACGCACGTAAAGACGTCATTTCTGGTTTGTTATCGGCTAGTTGTTGTTAAACCTTGTCGGAAGCCATCAGGTGGTATAAAACCTTTCGACACTTGAGTTAGCCTTCAGCCACTAATTCCTTGACCAATCACCGTATGAGTAGTATTCTCCAATGGCAGTTGCTCACCAATAAGAAATACAAAAAAAGCTAATAACTCAAAAACCACTCGTCAGATGTCGCTTAAAGTGTAACTATGAGACAAGTATTACTTTTTAAATAAAAAAAAACAATTATCAAAATCGATTCTCCCAGTCAAAAGTTACGCAAAAAAGAAAATAAAATATTAAAAGAAAGAAAAACTCCGAAACTGCTCGTCAGCTGTCGCTTAAAATTAAATGAGACCACATCGCAAGCACCAGCGTTCGATCGATAAATTTCAAGATTGTTCTACTCAGTAGAAAACTTGTGAGGTAACATCTGTAAAAAAATTCACTATACTCTATCTTTGTAGCAAATTTCATTTAGAGCCATTCGCTAGTTTTTGCGTGAAGGACTAACAAATATACATTCGTCCTCACAAACTTTCACATTTATTATACTACTTGGATAAATTAGTTGGCAGGGCCTTTTTTCAGTGTTTGCCAATTTGCCACCTAATAATAATTGTTTTATAATTTCATAATAATTTTTAATTCGTGTTGTAATTTCTAAAATTACTAGTGAGCATTTTTAATTCTGGCCGCACGTTTGAGCGGGCAACACAGCAGTTGGCACCAAGAAAAAACGTACTGTGTTATGTCACGGAACACGCATTTGTTACTATTCATGTTTTATGTTGTTAATGTTATTTACCTATAAAAGGTATGGGTCGTGTGCGGCTCATAACTTTCTAACTGAGTGTGATCCTTTTTTTGGCGCTGATGATTCTATATGTTTTTATTTTCATAAGTAATTTTTTTTTTTTTTAGCGCCAAAATAAATGTTTTCTTTCTTTCTTTCTTTCTTTCAAAAATAAGTGTAATGCCTCAGTTTTTGTGAAAGTACGCAATGCAACGAAGCAGAACAAAGTTTTTCCCACCAATAAATAAATATCTTTAGACAACTCACACACTGTCACCTGACCCCAAATTAAGCGCTAGCTTGTACTATGGTGATCAAACAACTGATAAACATACTTACATATTTTTTACATATTACACAAAACAAACATTCCTGCTTATCACAGAAAAGTTTGACCTGGTTCGGAATTGAGCCCACGACCTTCGTTGTAGCAGTCAGGTTCACTAATTACTAGACCAAGCGGAGTACATAGCAATACACCTTCTGCCGTGTCAGCTAGTTTCAAATATTAACTGTTGATGACGTGTTATTAATTGATATGTCCACAGAGCTCGACAACATTAATTACGGCGCGCCGCGAGCTCTTTGTGTTCCAAATCGAAATTTTACCGTATTGAACGTTAATGTCGTGTCAATAATAACTTTACATCAAAACATTTTCGATATTGAAGCGTCAATAGCACAGCGGCATACGTGCATCGCAGTGATCGAGTACGTTAAGCAACGGGGCGTGAGGAAAGTGGGTAGACATTACCAGGACCTGAGAGGAGGGAGATTTGTTCTTAGCATGACAGAGAAGTCTTTGTGTTTTTTGTCGCACCGCAGCCTGTCGTAGGAGCCACCAAACGATTCGTCATGGTCCGGCTGGCAGGTTCAATCTGGTTTCCTCTTGTTCTCCCTATTGTCCAGTCATCCTCATTCCCATTCTTCTTTTACGACCCGCCCTGAAGCGGTATGTTGTTGGTGTATCTGTGTATAATTTTAATTTATTGAATCCGGTCCCTTCAACAATATATTGCTTCCTTTGTGTTTTAGTGTTCCCCGCGTGTGCGGGTCACTTCCTTCCTGACAAGCAACGCGTTAGGGACACCCCTGTCTGGAGACGTTAATATCCACGGGCGACTGTGATTACTTACCGTGAGGTGACTCGTCCGCTCGTTTGGTTGCTTATTTCATGAAAAAGTGACTAGATATTTTAGATCTAGTTTCCTATTCCACACGGACGCGACGGGTCCATACCAACAGACCATTTATATTTTATATTTTGTTAGTAAATTTCCAACTCAAGTAGGGACTTTGTATTGTAAAATGTTGACTTTCGATAAGTGAGCTTTTGGTTCCTAAGACGAAATAAACAGTTTTCATTTCATTTCAACAGGTGGCCCTGGTTTTACACCAATAAAAAGTATAGGTAAAAATGAAATCTTGAACACATCTGGATAACATTTTCCTAAATAACATTGTTAGTTGTAAGCCAAGTTGGTGTATTATACCGTATATCAACCGGACGGAACTTGGCCACCATTTACAAACGATCTTATCGCGTTAGGCTTCTTATAAACGTTAAATACTTAAAGTTGGGTTGTCAACTAAATATCCTGTTAATATTATAAATGCGAAAGATTGTATGTATTGATAGCTGGAACTGAGGCGACATCGCACAACACATCACATGATGACGTTACGACAAAACCTGAATCACGCTATCGGAGTTAGCACATACCTATACAAATTCCAACTAACAAATATCGGAGCTCGGCCGCTCCCCAGGCATTACATCTCGCCTACAGGGAGGTCTCCCCTTTGCTAAAGAACGAAAGCAAAAACAAACAAAAGCTGTAGTTTTTGCGTCTTAATACAATTTTATCTATAATATAATATTTTTTTTTAGTCCTTATAATATTTAAAAACATATGCATAGATAATTGAACACACTGTATGCCGATTGATAGCTAAACAGGAGGGTTTCTGGGTTCGAATCCCACTCGGTTCAAAGTTGATCTCAGTTCGTGGCAAACGTGTTTGTCATCATATGATAACTTCCTAATCCTAGTATTATTATAATTTGAAAGTTTGTATTTCAATATTAAGATTTTTGTTATTTTTTCACTCAAAAACCACTGTAAAGGTTTGGCAGACAGATAATTAGTCTGAGATACAACAGGGTACCTTTTACTTACATACCATGCGAAAGGAGCCATTAGCGGAAACTAGAACAAACAATGGGTACAAAGTTTGTATTAAACAGCAATTTAAGTAACCATTAACGACTCTGCGTGCGGGAAGTAGTCGGGCAACAGTTGTGTATCGCGTGCAGGCAGCTTTAGATGGCCCGAGCGATACAGTTGGTTGTTTTGACACGGAATTATTTCAGTCGCTATTGTTTTACTGGTTTAAAAGGTATTTAGTGCGTAGTTTTAGAGTTCCGTTGGGCTCCGCTTGTAAAATTATATTTTAGCTTTAAGTTAATATTTTGATTTGAGTACTGGGTATACATATAGCCTTTCGTTTTTATGTTGTAAGTAGGCAAACGACCAGACGAGTCATCTGATGGTACGTTTCTGTTGCTTATGGACATTACCAGACTGGGGTGTTATTAACACGTTGCCTACCAGAAATGAAGTGTTAGACTGAACACACAGGAAAGAGAAAGAGACAAGGAAAAGATTCAATGTTGAAGCAACCGAATCAATAACTACGCCAACTGATGATACCAACAACCAAAGGACGGGTGGCAGAAGAGAAAGAAAGTAAATAAGAGAACTGGGTCTCAATCCAAATAAATGATTGGCTCTTAAGCTCTAATGTACCGATCTCTCTTCGTAACTCGGTCTCGAGCATACTCGACCACTCTGCTCTAGTCCTGTTGGTGGAGGTTCATATTTCCTGACTGCAACTACTCCAATATATTTTTTACACGTCCCTATGAATCGCTATAAAAAGGGGTTGACAACAAAACGAGTTATAGTATTATTAACCGTTAAGATTGAATCATGTGCAAACAACGAAAACCTGTGATTAACGACTTGAAAACATGCTTTGACGATTACGGTAATATCCTGAACAAGTCGTGCACGATAGCGTTCGAGATTGTGAGCGATCTAACAATTTAAGCAACAGCGGATGCCGTTGGTAGAAGGATGGGTGATGGATTCCGTAGGTACTTCGCAGGGTGTACCCCGCCCGTTGATCGTCCACTACTAACATGGGTCTCCCATCCCACTCAGGAAGTCTAAAACACTCCACCATTCTGCTCCGATGCGGATTGGTGGAAGATGGAGGTGTTAAAATAAAGTTGTCTGTCTTGTCTTGTCATACTCTCTTGTTAACTTTCTTCTTCTCTCAACCCATCACGGTCCACTATTGAGTGCTCAATACGAGCCCCGTGCGGGTCTCTACTCTGAAAGAGAAGGTTAAGACCATAGTCCACCGCGCTGGCCTAGTGCGGATTGGCAGACTTCATACACCTTTGAGTATTGCCAACTCCCCGGCATGCAGGTTTCCTCACGATGTCTTCCTTCACCGTTATAGCGAGTGACATTTAAATGCTTAAAACACACATAACTCCGAAAAGTCAGGCGCACGCCCTGGGATTTGAACCTGGTCCCCCCGAGCAGGAAGCCGAATTCTTAACCACTACGCTATCACCGCTTTTTTTTGTTAACTTATTCTACGTAAAAAAAAGTAATTGGTTGCTAACTTTACCCCGGCACCCGCTATGGCACAGGCAGTATGGTGAGAGGCACCTCATTATTTTTTCACGGTTCCGGTATCCTAATGCCAAAATGGATAAATAATGTATATCGTGTCAAAATTTTAGCTCAGTTGCTGCAGGACGTTTCAAGTTTTTAACTCCTATAAAACAACGTAACATAATTAACATACGATGTTTCATGACATGAGTTTTGACTTTATTATTATGGTCCGAGGTAGTAGTCACAATATTTTCGGTGTTTTCTATTTCCTATGGATTGCTGAAAAATATTGCAGGAAAAATAACTGTAGACAGTAGCAGTAAGAATACATAACGGGAAAGAATTTGAATTTAGGATCTCGGAAACTTTTGTAAGAAAAACAATTTTTTAATTAATTTTTTTAATTGTATATGACGTAAAATTAATTAATAATTGTTTATGTTAATCTGTGGCGGAATAAAACAGAAAGAGATTTTGTTATCTACATATTGCGGAGTGAGGCCGCTATTAGGATTTTACAAGAATTCGGTTGTGGTAATTATTTATAACGTATACTGAAACTATTGCAATACGAATTAATGCAAATAACATAACAACGTGTTGTGTTTAACTACAACACATTGCTTCACCTGATTGTATCCCTTATTTGTATCCCGTGTATAACTACGGAACCCTTTGCGTGGTCCAACTCGCCCTTGACCGTTTTTAAATTAACCGATAGCTATAACACACGAACAGGCACCGCCTCTGTAACGTTTTCGAGTAAAAATTCCAATTAAAAAGTGAACAAAAGCTGAAAAATTTAATTAAAACTTGAAAGCATTTTTCCGTGGCCGCCATGTTGCTATTGCTATTAGGTTATTATGGTGTTTATAGTTTTTATGTTTTTCAAATAGTGTTTGTGTGGCAGGCATGGGTCACAGCTTTTGACCCACGGTTGCTGTTAGTCTTACCCCATCGCGATCTGCTTGCGAACGTATTCCGGTCGTTTACGCAAACACGTTCGTTGTCGCAAACACTTTTGGACATATAAATAGGAGAATAAAATAAAATATACGTTTCCATATTCTCAAATCTCACAAAGTTTATCTCGGTATAAAAGTATTGTTGACATACAATTTTACATCACATAAAAAATAATTAATTTACTTCGTAGCCGATGACATACTCGTATGTACAAAGAAATTGTCGCCATTTATCAATGTGATACCAAACTACGTCTATGTATCAAACTAATAACGGCACGTTCAGTTCTACGCATTTATTGTAAAAATGTCAGCGTAGAATTTTGACACATTTTTTAATAAATAATGATGTATGTATTAATAAATTCAAAAGTATTTCTCAGAAATAGTGTTTCAAAAAAGCAGTTTAGATACGTATGTACAAATAGGAAAGAGAATAGTTTAAAAATAGGATTACAGAAAGTAGTTGTTGTGTATGTTTTATACATGTATGTATGTACCGGTTGCCTCAGAACTGTTTACTAAATGGACCGATTTGGACTATTATTTTTTTGATCAAAAGCTTCTCATTTTATTTTGAGTGACATCTAGCGAACAATTTTGGAGATCTTTTTTTAATATGTTTGGTTTTGTTCTTTACCGTGTATCTTTTTATTGGGTGGTTGTTTTAGTTTTATGCAACTTTTAGTGACATCTAACAAGTAGTTTGAGATATTAGCTTTTTTCTTGTTTTTCTTATTGTTCGTTAATAAAATTTTATTGGGCTTACAGATTTTTATGATTCCTTTTTTATTCAAATCTAGTATTTGTTGCATAATTTTATTTAATTATAAGCGATATCTGACAAGTAGTTCCTGAGTTATCTTAATAATGCGTTAACAATCACCTTTTCATTATATCACCAGTCGGAGTCATTTGCAGTCGTGTTTTTTTAAAATGATAAAAAAGATATCTTGTATCTGTATTTCAGATACTCGTATCTTAAATAAGCCACATCCCTGTTCAGATGTAAATCAATTTATACGTAAGATATCTGGAGAGCAATTTAACCGAACGCAAAGCGATTCTTAAAATATAAATCAAATATCGGCTCTCGTATGTAAGCTAAGTAGATCAGAGTACGCCATTAGGAGTAGATCTCGGATGTAAAAAGTACTAGAATCGATTTTTTTCCTTTTCCATACCCCTATGTCCTACGGTATCCTATTGATGGATAAGCAAGTCACATTGATACTGTATTTGTGCTGCAAAACAGAGCAATTAGAAATTTATAAATTTATTTTTGTAAGTGAGATCTTATAAATTAAAATTACGCCGATCTATACGAAATAAATAGGTACATTAACAGAAGAGCCTCAATATATTTACAGCAATATTATATTGATCAGAAATAATATGATAATAGTGGAAACCATGAACATTATGTTGGCGTTTAAATAAATAAATAAACTTGAGGCAGATTAGTAATACCCACATCTGACGAGAAATTCTCATAATCTGGTTGTGCTTTTCGCCTACGCACGATGAAGCAATCTTTTATGGGGCTCAATTTTTGCTTTAATAGTAATCCAGCTTCCCACCGCGGTACCACCCGCGAGATATGTCAATACAAAGTAGCCTAATGTTGTGTTATTTCAGACACTTTATTACATAACATGTTTATGCCTGTGCCAAAGTGCCTGAATTTCAGTCAGATTCCATCAGGAGTTGGCGGATCCATCCTCAGACATTTTGGCACATATAATATAATATAGGATTATTTAGAAAATGCGTAAGCTACTTGTTGATGCATTCAATCGACAAGTACAGCTTATAGATGAACGTTATTACCCGGCAGGAGTTGAGGAGTTCCCTTGTCTGGAGCCAATTCTGAACGTACTATCAGGTCATGCTTGTCATAAAAATGCATTGTCATCAGGATGAAACCTTTATGCAAAATTTCCGTAAGAGGTACCCATAACAAACAAATATACAAACATACACTGCAACTTAAATAAAACTTTCTAAAAAATGACCAAACACAAGGTTTTAAAACGCTATGCGTTCATTCGTAAAATTATGAATTGTCTAAACATGGACAGAAAAAGAGTGCTTTTAGCTTGAGTTGATTTATAGCTTGAGCTAACTTATTAATACGGCACCACAGGCAACAGCCTAGTGCCGGAATCAATATATGTAGATACTAGTTAAATCCAGCCCGCTGATTCTTGTTTGACCAATTTAAAGTCGTTTTTATTTAAGCCCATCCGCAATTGGGCAATCACATTTATACTAACTGCGCTTCAATTAAACTTCATCGGATCGGAATACAGTTGACATTTCGTTGAATAATGACTTAATATTCAATATCTTTGATGTAGTTTAAGGCCTATCAATAAATGTGAATACGAGAAGTGTTTCAACAACTAAGTCGCTGCGATATTGCTACGGCTTTTGTAATGAGAATCGACATGAACACATCTAAAATATATGTATGTATGTCAATACAAAAAATCCGGTCCACGGCCCTTAGCTACGCTCTTCAAGCGAGAGCCAAACGTACCAATTACAAAACTAACAACGAAAATACGCAAAACCCTGACAAAATACCCGTTAGTTTCCCGATTACACCGTATATTTTAACCGCATCATGATCCCCCCTCAAGGTAGATAACGTCGCAGAAAGCTTTACTTCACACCTTAAATGTTATTCCCGCCGCCATTTTTAAGATAAAAGCTCGTTGTGCCACGGCCGAATGAATAGGCAACGCAGAATGTTCGTAAGAACTCTGTAGGTATTTTTTGTTCCTAAAAGACAATTTCATTTGTAAGTATATTTTTGGGTGTGATTACAGCGTCTTTGTGGGAGATTATATCCAGCGGTAGGTAAGCATTGTTAAGACTGTTTACATTTGTTTTATTTTCTTTATATCAATAGCGGATATACCTTTTGTCGATTAGTAAAGATAAGGTAAGTTGGCCTAAGATTATCTATTCGTTAAAACCTAAAACTAAATGAAAGTCTTTATAATTCCACTGCAACCCATAAGTATCTCGGGAGTCAGGGTCTCCTCTCGTGGCCCTAGTCCACTATGTTTGCCAAGTTCGGCCCGGTGGACTACACACCTTTGGGACCTTCACGGTGAGTCCTCAAAAGTAGCAACTTTCTGACGATGTCCGACCACGACCTTCTCTGAAGCGAGTGAATGAGTTTGTGAACATGGATGTTGGTTAATCTATCACGCAAATACGGTCGGATATCAATGAAATAGGGTTAAATTATGGTCTCTAATACCACAGAGGCAATTTTTATCAACTCACCACACGTGTGAAGTCGCGGGCGGAATTTGGCTTATTTATATTACACAGATAAGTTTTTGTGCATTTGAATACTTGTAGGATTGAACTGATTGACTGATCAGTATTAAAACTGCTAGATTAACCTTACTTGCCATTACTTACCTCTTATCAAACTCATGCAGGTCTTCCGATGTGAACTGACTGGTCACGTCGAGGAGCTGTTGGATGTGGTCACTGCAGACCCGACTCTTGCGGCGGCCGTCTTCGCCGTCCCTCACCAGGATTGTGGAGCAACCTCCGTAGTCCAGGGAGAGAGAGGGCTGTTGGACCACGATGGTGGTGCGACCGGATGGCATGGACGTGGCTGTGTCTAGGGGATTGGCCGTGACGTGGACTTGGGCTGCTAAAATAGTAGACTCGGCATTATTAAAAAAGAAATTCACTTGAATTTGATTCCTCCAAGTGACAGGGATCCGCCTGCAAAGAGCATACGATTCACTCACGAGGCATATATTTATTTTGTGACAGACAAATATTTGTTTGATTTTGTGTGTGTTTTACGTGCTAAAATGCTGCTAAATATTATAAATCCAAATATTTCGATGTTAGAAATATTTAAATATCTTTTCCGTTGTTTAATACTGTACTGCATCAGCACAGTGCTGGCTACACTCAAACACGAATGAAATTCAAACGCATAAACATAATCCCACTTTGCGAAACATTATCCGCGTTTTTCGTTTTTATGTGCAATGTGGAGTAGAAAATCTACCTGTGGATTGTCTTCTAGAAGATGGAGGTGGCACAGAATGTTGGTGCGCGGACGACCGACGCCGAGCAGTTGCTGTCGTGAACACTTCCGTCCCCTCTAGCTGTCTCCGTAATTTGGCTACTTCATCCTTGTAATACTCCTGCTTCTCCACTTTTTGCTTGTTCTTTAACCTCGGCTCGCTTCCTCTTCTCTTCACCGGTTCTGGGTCAAATTTAAAATGAGTTTCATATTTGCTCTGAATGCCTTTTGGACTTTTCGGTGTTTCAATCTTAGGGTCGTAGGGAATCTGTATGGATGTAGACGGTCCACTCGTTTGGCTGACTTGGGTTTTGTTCCTTGGTTTCTCGGGTTTCTTTGGCCTCGGCTCCTCTGCAGCCTTTGGATCAGGTAAAGGGACATCGAAGATGAATCTAGCCGGACCAGGCCTTGGAGAGTCTAAGACATCTGTAGCGGATTGAGGGTTGGTGTAGGCGGGGGATTCGTAGTCGCAGCTGTTTTGAGGTCGGTGATAATGAGGGGGTGCTGTGCTTGGGGGGTTATGGTTGGGGGGATCGATGTCTATCAGGCTGGGGGGTTGGGGCGGGGGTTCGGCTGGTTCACAGTCTGCGTCCATGGAGTCATCTGTTCCCGTGACGGAGGTGATGGCCGTGGCAGCTGAGTCGGTGCTGGTGTTGATGGTCTTGTCGGATGTCGTACTGCTGCCCATCACTACGACCTGCAGACAAGTGAGCAGGTTAGAGTTTTCTTTATATTTGACTTGTGTCAGAATAGTTGTGTCGATGTATGTTTTACACTGACAGCACGTTGTCGATGGTATCCTTCGACACGTAGCGGCAACATCCATTGACCTCTAGCAGTGTCTCAAAGTGATCCAAACCCCACGGGTCCACGAGTGACTTGACGGAGTTTTAGCGGAGTAAAAATAAAATGGGGGTTCCCAAGTCGCAATTGGATCTATAAACTTTTGTGTTCGAATAGGATCCGCCGCGGCATCGCTCGCGTCATCTTCATTATTTAATTTCGGTCCGTTCCTATAAATATTCCTATATATGAAAAAGTGCATTGTAAAACAGTAATCTATTTAATTAAATTTATGATTTGCAATTTTAGTCATAGTGGCTTTGAAATGGAAGGAATGTCGCGGAGTTTTATTTAGAACTACTCGAGACAAACAATTCTATCGTACATCATCTTTGTGTAACTCCAATGTTTTAGGCAGCGTACGCCGAGATAGCTCTCAGAGAGCAGATTTCGTCCGACGCTATTGACATGTATCGCTATATTATGACCAA
>DWJZ01002031.1:0-20804 GCA_018249125.1 Asbolis capucinus
GTATCTACTAAACACTTTTGGAGGATTTAATTCTAAAAAGAAAAAAAAAATTATCTCGTGATTCAGTTTTGGTTGGACCTAGTCTATTGACTCCGGTCCCAGGATCACAGAGTCTTCAGTGGTATCCCAGACGGCAAGTAAATATGCTCGGTTGATTTGTAAGGAAGAATATTGTTAACTGAAGTGGTATGTTCTTGGTGTTTCTGGGGTCAGTTGCTGTCGTTATTGATCCCAGTTGCTTTAGCAATGGCATAGCAATTCCCTTGTCTCTTTTTCTTTCCCGCACCTGCATCTGTTACTTCTTTCCTGGCAGCAGCATTAGTAACACCTCAGTCTGGTGTTATTAATGTCCATGGGCGTCAGTGATCATCCATCAGATGACCCTTCTGCTCGTTTGTCTGCTAATCAGATAAAAAAAAACTTCAACATGAAAGTGATCGCATAAAGACACCTGGCGGGGACACTCTCAAAAAAGTGATTATCATCAGAAACACAGAAAGAATCTAGGATAAGGATACAAAGGGTGCTTTCCAACCAGATGGTTTAGCCAGATTACCAACGCAGAAACTCCGAAATTCTACACAGTCCTAACAATTTGTACTGATGACAGGACACTGGAGATATTTCAGTCATGAAGTACTCACCAGGAAGAAATATGAGTATAAGAAAATTTATAATGCGGACTGTACAATACTGTACAACGAAAGCCATTTAAGTGAGCTAAGGTTTTAAAAGTAAGCAATGTAATCCTTACCTGATTTGTGCAGTAGCCCGGATATTGTGGGACTTGGAAGCCATTGTAATCAAATACAATAAATCCAATTAGTGTTATAGTTTGTCCTACGGCCTACTACAGGTCACCCATCCTCCTACCGACACGTTGATATTGAAACCCATAACTCTCCTACTACTGGACCTGGGTCCTCTCACAACGTGACAGGTACAGGCCATAGACCATGACGCTGCACGCGCTGGTTAGGTGCAGATTGGTGCATGACCACGTCCGTTGTTGCTTAACTCGGTTCATCATTAACAATTTATACAAGACGCTGGGCTATGAAAGCGTAACAAAATTACAGAACTTATTCTAATTCCATTAATATATAATAGGATTTAGATCCCTCAGGTGACCACTACATTTACTAATTTAACACAAGGCGTGTACGACATTAATTTGAACTTACTAATTTGATACGACGCTACTAAAGATATTATTCAGAGCTTTTCATCAGCTTAAGTGAACAAGAACTCAATAGACAACATGTTTAAGAAGGTGTTTTCTCCTTGTATGCTTTAACCAGGTGCAGGCGATTCTGCTAAACGATACATGACTATTGAAATGATATTCAATGATCATGACGAATTGACCATTCTGTTATAGTTTCAATAATTAAACCTTATTAGCCTTATTAGTGACGGCGCCCTGATGCGTTGTAGAATGTAAAGAGGGGCGCCGATTATCATTATCCGAAATCACGAATATTATCGAATATCTTGTTTTTTTAGCTGTTTCAATTGTTTCCTACAAAAAGTCAATTTGTGGATGTTTTAATTTTTGTTCCGATCTCCCTAACCTCCCTAACCATTATTATTGTAGATACCTATTTCTTTTGACTGTCTTTTTCAAATAGCTAGCTAGGACAGGGCGCCGTGACAAAATACTAAACTTGTAACTGTTTCTTCTTTTGTTTTCTTCTTTTAAACACAGACGCTTAATAAAGTGCTCAATAAGATTTAATAAATTTTAACCATTTGGCGATTAAGCCTAGAAACGTTTCATTATCAGAAATTACTAAAATTAAAGATTTTTACGATGTGAAATTGTAAGAGCCATTCTTCGTGGGGAGCTTTACAAGGTGTAACATGCGTGTGGGTGCCGGCTAGAGCAGATTTATGCCTCACTAACGTGCCCAAAAATAATTGGATCGCGACCGAAAAATAAATTGCCACGCACCCTTCAGACCCCAACTAGAAATAACCCCAACAATTTGTTATTGAGAATTCCGAAACAGCGCAATGGGCTTTCCACTTTAATCTTTACATCTTTATGTTGCTCTGATAGGTGGTGAGCTAATTTGGTCGAGGTTGCTTCTAAGATCGGGTTTTCTTGGGGTAAAATTAGGCCATCTGTCCTATTTTTTGGGATTGGAAGACTATGCCTTCTATCTTGAGTAGATGCAAGGTAATAACGGGATCTTAATCATAAGATTGTTTGTCCTGTCGTTTCTCATTACGCGTTTTCTCATGAACTATAGGCTGACAATCAGATTAAGTTAGTACTAATTGCTTTTACTTTTCTTTATACTTATCAAAGATTGGCTAGTCAAGGATCCTATATCCATTCATCAGCCTTTGTCTGCTATCGTTGGACATACGCCACCCTTTATTTGTGCTACTCTGAATTATATCATTCTTTTGTATAACGTACTTCTTAATGGAATAAAAATATATAAACGTTTCTTGCAATAAGCCGGTAAAAGTTTAAATTTCATTTCAATATTTTCTCAACCAAATTCAAATTAAATTTCATTTCGAAATAATAATTACCTTCAGTTTGAACCACTTCTACCTTAAATTAAGTAGCGATGATTTTTGTACCGAATATAGATGAGGTTTAATTTCGGCGGAAGTATAAAAATTGTTAACTCCATTCGGCTCACAGAAATACTTTACGAAGCGAACTACGGTATAGGCAAACTGCTTTTTAAAGAAACGATGAAATTCAATGAATGACTCAAGCATTACTTTGAGCTAAAAAAAAACTATTTTTGTATTATAAGGAAATAACTAAATAAACAAAAAGAAGTAAATATTACCTTGTTGTTATAACCCATAAATGAGCGACAAAAAAGATAAATGAAGAAAATGAAAACATAATTTATATAAATTAAGTAAGGTTAAGTAAGTAACTGCACGCTAAGATTTGCGAACCTCTACGCAATATTAGCTCGGGAAAATATCTTTAGACAGACAGAAATTCAAGGGTTTTCGTTTTCATCTTTCGGGTATGGAAATCCCTACAACATTGCTTTTCCATGACTATATATTAAAAGCTCTCTTTTTTAACTGCCATAGAAATGAAATACCAAATAATCAATTCCATATGAATATGAATTTTAAAAATAGTATTGATAGCAGAACACGGTGAAAACGGGTCTGAAAGGCGTAAATTATTATAGGGTATTCACTAGTATTCAGTAAATCTAAAAGGCAAATTTCAACATTTTATGTTATTTATACCTTAATCAATGATAAATCGGTCTCTGAACAACCTTTAAAAATTTTAATAGGATGCAGCATACTCAACGACTTTAATCCTATTCAATGCCCTCACGTACATACATGCACCATTATAACTGCTTAATTAACCTTTGTTGTCTTTGTTACGAAGCTAAACTAAATGATGGGGGAGTGTGCAATAAAACCAGGCAAATCTGATTTTTTCAAATATGGCTTTGGCATATAACGACTAGCCTGAACCAAAAAGGTTCAGGTTTTTACTTTTTAGGGTGGATATATATATGTATATATATGGCTAGCAAATTGTTATGGTTCTAGGAATGCAAGTCTATAGAAGTCTATTTTTTCATTTTCTCCGCAATCTACAGCTCAGATACCTTAACTTGGCCTACACAACACGCATCGTCAATATTATCATCATCATCGACGTATGTTCCTAAACTAAAACACCAATTATGTGTATGATGAACAGTAAGGGTCATAGTTCACAGCCTTGTGGGATGCCACTGTATATATGCATGGTGTTTGATGGTCTTGCTACATTAAAATGTTTAATAACGTTGACAACCTCCAACTTAGTTCCTAGACACGTGCAAAATGAAATTATACATCTAGTAATACGAGGCAAACTATAATAATGCATTAGTTAGTACAATATGCAAAGTCTGAAACTTCTTGCTCAAGCCGCTGTTGGAACTAGATAATCGTAGTTGGATCGGTTTAACGTCGTGTTAGCTCGGCTCGCTAATGTAAGTAAACAGAAATAGAGTTTCGCCTCATTTGCTTTCTAAATAGATTTATGATAATTAACAAAAGTTACTTTACAACTCTTAACATTTATTACGTGAACAGACACTAGGAGCTTAGGAGCTAGGACAAATGAACAAACGATCTGACGTAAGTAAACAGTGTTAAAAGCGGATAACAATACGTCCGAAGGGAACATCGATGCATTGTGGCCCTTGAAAGAAAAACAAAGGAATGTAACTTAAATCGTCAACGACAAGTACGGAAGTTGACGTAGGCAATTACAAAGGTTTCACTGAGAGAAGAAACAGTCGGGCCGACACGATACTTTTGTCAACAGGTCATGGAGCATTATAAAAGGGGTTAAGAATATTTCTCAGTAATTAAATCACACACTCTACGGTACTCTGCAACTTCAATCTTGTTTCAAAAATTGGAACTTTGCAGCGTTAATTGTTGGCAGAAATAGCACGAAACGCTTCGAGAATACGACAGTAGGATCGATTTGGCAGGGTCACTACCAGTCCAGTACCATTGTTAGTGCTTAAAAGATCGATCAGCTAGGTCAACAATAAACCTCTGAAGACTAAAATGGAACCAAGATCGATAACATAAATTAAAGCAAAGAAAAACAATCGAGCTGGACCTAAAACATCAGCAGTAAGCTTAGACGGTAAACAAAGCTTACGTGCACACGTATTAGCATACACACAGCTACAATGGGCAATCACACAATCCAATTTACTTAAAAGCAAACACGACGTACACCTACATCCCTGCGATATTCCCTATTCATATTAATGCATATAACATGTGCCTGAATCAATCCGCAAAACCATCTAATTCAATCACTCCATTTCTGTTACTCCGCGAGCTATTTTATCATAACTTCAAAAAGAGGAGCCTAGTCGTGTAGTTAGTTTTAATGTTTTACGTACATTTACGCTTTTGTTGCATTATTACGGTCTTGTGGTTATTTATTGTATCTTCATTATTTATAATAAGATTCATGTTTATTCATGACTCCGATCCGTGATGTTAGTAATTTTTTTCAATAATTATGAAAACTAAAATTTTTATATAAAATCTTAAAAAAAACCTTTTGAATAGCTCATTACGCATTTTAGAACTTGACTCCATGAACAATTTTAAATTTTAATTTATTTAACAACTACGAATGATTGTGCAAAATGGTAATTTCTTTCTAATGTACTAAATTGGTAGGAAACCACTGAGACTTCCTAAGACTCCTAAGCTTCCGAAGACACTATCCAACAGACATAGAGAGAATACAGAAGAATCGTATACAACGCAATTCTATAAGGACGTATGTCTATAAGTAGACATGAAAAGAAGCATTTTTCTTACTAAACAAAGTGGATCTAAATGTATCTCGTATCTCGCTATATTCTTTATCCGTTGAAGTTGCGTAGGATTATCGAATATTTTATGCAAATAAGCACTTAATTCTTCCGAGATTCTTTTTACGCTACATTTGTAAGGCGAACTCGTCCCATAGGTTTATGGTTTGTATTAAGGAAAGAATTTATTATGGCGTCATTCAACAAAATTCCGGCCGCAATTTCGTCCGCTCCGAGCAATGAGGCCCCACAGATGTTATTCAATATTATGTGTATAAAAATCACGCATACTTCGTCGTAAAAACGACAATAACATTCAAGTTATTGATATTAAAACCGTCAACAGGACGTCAGCATTTGCGCTATATTGCCCAAATAACGCTTCATGCGTGGAAAATTGCAGGTGTCATGATGAGACCGTCTTTTCTTCCCTTTATTTGACATCAAAGGCAACGGGCAAATACTATTAATCAAATGTGCCTATGTATATATGTTTAAGTGAAGAAGTTTTAACAACTTTCGAATGAATTGGTGAGAAAATTAAATCATAGCATTCATCAGTGGTGAAAGAGTATTATGATGTCAACTAAATGATGAATGACCAGGATGCTTGGAAATGCAAGAAAGGTGAAACAATACAGAACCAATGAGTTCGTTCAGATAATTCATTACTTGTTACTCTATAGAGCCGATATTTTGGCTGTACTTCCAAGCAAGTTATAGCAAATTATATTTTAAATCGTCTATATAGAAGTACTTTAACATGTTTCTTAGTATCACTTAGGAAACTTATTTTATAACTCGGGTTACCTAGACAGGCGTTCAGGCAAATTCAGCAGATTGTATAGCCACCTTTTTTTGTATCTACCAGATTTTTTATCAACTACCTCATGTTCTGCGTATTGGCTTAAACTTATTAGCAACGATTCAGCACGGGTCCTCGTTTCTAAGGCCTACAACACACTATTGCTTCTCCAACGCAAATAGGTGGAGGTTCTGCGTATAATACAACGTCTGCCTGTGCTAATAAATCATTGGCGACAGGGGATGTCTGGGAAAACTAGAAGTATACGAGATATGGTGTTGACCTGTCTTCTTGCGACATAGTTGTGTATCTATTAACAAAACATGTTATGTATGTAGACGGCACGGTGACCCTACCTCGACCCTCGTCACATATCTGTCCGAGTTAATTTTAACGCCTGAACCGAACCAAATGCGACCTTTAATCTTCCTTGCTGTTTGAACGAGAGAGATAGGAAGTAATCAATGTTAAATAATTCATTAAAATACCGACTTCAAATGACATCGATAAGTAATAATGAGAAAATTATTTGAGTTAACTCGAAGACTACGTCAGGTGTCGTTCACATTTAAATGGGATCACATTTTCGGCACCAGCTTTCGTACCAAATCATCAAGATCGGTACTTTCAGTAAAAAGTTATGAGGTAGCGAACATAGGAAAAGGAAAACCTCCTTTTTTGAAGTGTTAATATTTTATTACGATATTGATAGGCCCTATAGCTTAGTTGATAGCGAAACTGTCTGCAAATATAAAGGTTACGGATTCGATTCCCGACAAGGAATTAATTTATGTGATCATTTACTGTCAGGTGACCCGTCTTGTTTGCCTGCTTATAACATAAAAAAATGTCCAGGAAATGATAGGCACTAGATCTGGCAACTTTACAACCTAAATAAAAGCTACTTGCTATAGAGGATGTAATTTTTTTTAATGTCGTTCCATATCACGTCCGTCCTTTTCTCACAGTAATATACATATGTATATAATTTAATATTTCACATAATATTTACTTAGGTTACCGTGGAAACAAAGAATATAAGGGTTTGGTGTAAAAAATATAAGATATACCAAATTTTCCGGCGAGTTAGATTCACGTCATGTCATTTTTTATTGTTTCTTTCACACACATTTAAATATATGAACGGTATCATTAATCTTTCCGCACATTTTTGTTTCTTGGTCTTGAAAAGTATTTTTTATCATAAAATACAATAGTGTAGAGATATAAATATATATTTTTATTTTATTTGTAAATTACTTATGTAATTCTTGTGTAATACCTTTGTTTATTCATTTTAAATTATGCGAATAATTTTGGGTAGTGGTACAATAATTCTCATGCTAAGTGAATTTGTAAATTCTTAATGACAATAAATATCAATTCGCTCTGGGTGCGAAGCAGAAGCCACTGGTTCGATTCTCGGCCGGGGCAGGTGTGTATATTTTCAAATTATGCGTGATATGCATGTGTGTGTAATTCATGTTTTCTGTACAACCATTTTGCGACGGTATGTGTGTTACTCTTTATTTAAAATAGTGTAACGTTGAACGAAAATATTCCATGAATACAAAATCAATGTATAATTTTCCGACTTTCTAGTACAATTTTTCAAGATCTACAATTTCAATTCTGAGTCAAAATTGCTGAAGAAAAATAGATATATATCCCTTTCCTTGTCATGCACCGAATGAGTTCAGAAAGGGGATTCCAAACTGTTATTGATAGGGACAAAAGTTGAGGGTTACACTTAGGGTTGCCAACTTTACGAGAAACAAAGTATATTTAGATGTGAGACGGAAAATAAAAAGTATTCTAGAAAAAATAACAGTATTCCAGTCTTTTAAAAGTTTCAAAGACATTTTAAGGGCTTCGTCGACATTTCATAAATTTAGCGTTAATGTGCCACCAGTACGGCTGCGCATTTTATTGTTGAAAAAAATACCGTTTTCATTTATTTAAAACATATGTATGTTATAACTACTGTTTTTGTTTAACAATAACAAGTATAATGTATCACAAGAATGCTCAACCTTTTTGACAGTCGGGCCAAAGTGAAGGATGACAAATTTAATATGGGCCACTAATAATTCCTAATTAATTACTCTCAGGATTTGCGTAATTAAAAAGCTCTAAAAAAATACTAGCACGTGCCATTTAAAGTCCGTTTGCGGGCCACATTATGGCCCAGGGGCCTGGGGTTGATGTATGGGGTAGTCATGATGTATGGGGATAGTATACTACCTATTTATCGGTTTCTGAAACTGCATTCTGTCCAAGGCGAAAAGAAAGATTTTTTAAAGACCGGATGCTTCGATTGTTCGTCATATTCCTCCTTACTAAATATCTGACAGTACAGCCTGTTTCTGGATTCAATCTCTAGGTATATTGTTAATGCGAATGTTACTCTGTCTACCTGTTTCTTAGGCTTTCACGTCAATACTACTGTTCCACTCGAAAGAAGTTGCGGGTTAAAGCTAATTCTGTATAACAATTTTTCTATTGATTAAACATGGAACATTGATGAAATTGGTTTTGCCATGCTCCTACACACCAATGCTAATACTCCTTTGAACAGCTGGCAACCCTAAGTATCCCGGGACGTGATGTTGTTGCTGTGTTTTCGGACCTGAGGGTACAATACTCCGGGGTTTAGACATTATTGCAAACGAATGAGTTTGCAGATGAGTTAGGTTTCTAGTTTATGGGTTATTTGGCGAAAAGAAATATGAGTTTCACTTTGAACTGACATTAACACGTTACTAGATATCTATTGTCTATTGCTCACGCATTTAGAGATAGGCGCGGAGAGGAGAGTGTATTATTATGCGTTTAAAAAAAAATTTACATTCAAATAATGTTCCAAAGAAAAAAGAGAAATAACGAAAAAATCCTATAAATACAATTTAGTAATATATAATAATACATATATTTATGTACATGTATGCATTATAGTATAAGGCCCATACCATATAGTTTTTATTAAAACAATCACAAATGTAAACAATCATACTCTCGCACAAGGTTTCTCTGTGCTGCGAGTGCATGAACGATTGAATACTATTCATATTAATACGGTATTAATATAATGGTATTAATGACGCATCAAAAACTAGAAACCCGAGAGTTAAAATTAATTTGTCATAAATACCTCCGCGGAGTCGAACTCGGGGTCCCTATCTTTGCAACTGAAAAAGTCACCGAGGACCAACCCTAGGTTTTAGTATATAGACCAGTTAAATTATTAAGAATAGAAGATCAGTCGTGGAATGTTATTTAAGTTCCAAAGAATTACACTAGAAGTTTTCTCTTATTTCTTCCCACATTTCATTTTAAAATACGTTTTGTTGAAAAGGTAGGGGTACCCTTATATTTATAGCGTAGTATAAAAATATCTCGAGAAAAAGAATAAAGTTAAGAGAGCACGACGGCTTCAAAGAATGAAACATCTAGATGACGTAATGTTTGTGTTTAAATAAAGAAAAGTTTTTGATATCAAAGGCGTTGGGAAAAGAAAATTCGCGAAAATGTTAAATTATTTATTTCATCTTCTGTTATAGTAAATATCTGATTTGTAAGAGAAAAATAGAATTATTTAGAATATTTTTTATTGAGCGTGATATTTATTTGCACATAAAAATATCTACCAAACATTCAGATACGACAAATATTAAATGACTAGCTGTGCCCTGAAGTGTCACCTGGGTTAATTTGAAGCAAAAATGTCCGCCTCGTTCTCCTATCCATGTTATGTATGACAGGCAGGTTGGTCTAGTGGTTAGTGAACCTGCCTGCTACAACGAAGGTCGTGGGTTCGATTCCCACCCAGGTTAAACTTTTCTGTGCTGAGCAGGAATCTTCGTTCTGTATGTCTGTTTATCACCATAGTGCACGCTAACGCTTAGTTTGGGGTCAGATGACTGTGTGTGAGTTGTCCAAAGATATTTATTAATTATTTTTATTATTTTAACCAACTGACACAAAACTTTCATAAATTATACCCAGATCAAAAACCATATGAAACTTCATCTACCATCATAGCAGCAACATAACATATTAATGTTTTTATTGCATTAAATTCATGTACATATAAAGGACATATAAAGTACAACGTCTGGGAGCCAAGCCGGCGACAAGCGGCTTTGCGGCTGACGTCATATTAATTAAGAATGGAACCTTGTACGGTCTGGCAGGCTTTATACAATGTGCCTGATTTATACAAAACAATTGCTCTTAAATGGAGATAAAATAATACAGTTTCAGTGCAGACACTGTTTTATCATTTAATGGACCTAGGGCCTCCAAACAAATGTCTATTCTGTTAGTTTTCTTGCCAAACCCTTGTCCAAAAATGTATGAGAAAGACATACGATGACGAAAACTATGACAGCTGTTTCTTCGTTTAGCGTTTGGCGTGAACGATAACAGAAAAGATTTTTCTAGGGGGCGCTGGATGCTTGTTAATTTTAGCAGAAAGATGTAGACACTCCCCCGTTGTTGTGCTGGGAAAGTCTTGAAATCTCGAGCCTATCAGATGCTGCGGAGGTTATAGGGTAACTCGGTAAATTTCCCGTCAGTGATGTCGTATTTTTGAAGATTATTCCTCAATTCCTTCAATCACATTTTCGATCAATAAAATAGACCAGATTGTCAAATTTTTTGGCCGATACAACTGCAGAAAATTTAAATATCTGTCCGAGTCCGAACTTGCCGCAGAATGCATTGAATGGAATGTTGTTTTAGTTGCTACAATGTCGTTCAGAATTGTATATTGCCTGCATGCAGTTAGGGAGATGGCTCCCTGGACCCCCTTTGGTGCTAGGATTATCTTTACGTATCTTTTAGTTTAAACATGCTTTCAATTGTTTGCGTTTTGCGAAAATAATCCAGATGGTCTAGTGCCTGTTTTGTAAACTTTTAATGAGGTTAGAACAAAAATAGAATATAAAGGAGTTTTAGAAGATTGAGATATGGGTAAAGATTTTCATTGTATATTTGCCAAAAGAATTTCTACTTTTATAGTCCATAACTTATCATATTCGTACAACTCTTTCACGAGATTTCGTTATGGATCATAAAACCAGATTTTACATGGCTCATGTCTTCAGAACAATTACGGGTATAATGTGAAGCGAACATAGGTCTAAGGAGCTGTGGCAATCTTCATGTTGGCTTGACTCCAGAATGTTGCTAAGGGGGTCACAAGACTCACAGCAAAGTTGCCGAGTGAATTATTGTGGGCACTATATGAGCGTATGTTCTAATTGTTATTTTGATCAGTAAGAAGTATTGTCGTGAATTGAACAATGGTTTTAATCAGGTCTTAAATCTAAATTGATTAAATTTATAAATAAAATTGAGAGAAAGCTTAGGTACTATAAAATAACACAAATACGAAAAAAAAACAGAATATGAAGTATTAACAAAGTATGAAATTTTAACAATTTCATCTGAAAGTGCAAAAATTCAAGATTCTTGAACACTCCACTGAAAAATATTCTAAATAGTTGGAAGTTTATTCTTCATAATTCTGCTTCACTTGATGCTGCAAACTTATTTCAAGATTCAAATATTCGACGAAGCTTGGATTAAACTTTTGATACTCTTTTTAATTTAGCAATAAAATCTCGAAAGGGGGATTTAACGGTCATGAATTCATTATGTGGTAATGTGGCCATGAAATGCTCAATGCCTTATTCAGGGAACAATTTGTTCCAAAAATTATTCAGAAAAGGGCTGATACTTTAGGGACTTTCCGAGAAAGGTAGATTAAAACCTATTTATGATACTCAAATACAATATAATCGATATTATGAACTTCTCTGTACAATATCAGATGTGTATAAAACCCTACTAAGCTCTGGAGTGATCTTGATAGTCAAGCTAGTAATAACAAATACTATCATCAAGATAAAGATGGATAATAGCCCAGGAGCCTTTAAGGTGCCTGACACCATAATCTTGTAAGTGGGTCCGAAAGGGACCACGGAGGAAAGCTAGCTTAAAGCCCCAGACTAACATTAATTGAGCTTCTTTCACCCTAAATACATAAGAACAAGTTTGGTTATGATGGAACACCCGAACGCTTTTGTAATTCCGCACAGCCATCATCTCCAGTGGAGCTCTTCAAAGACGTCCTTCAATGAACCGTGCATCGATCATGTTTCGGCATAAAGACTCCGTACGAGCGAATTTAACAAGAACCAACGTATCGTGATATTATTTTTATGAGCAAGCAAAATTTTATCGGTGCGAATAAATTGAGCGGTTGCGTATTTTAGATACAGTCTCCTGGCTTGATTATTTTTATTGCATTTTTACTTTGAAACAGAGTAGGGTAGAGACTCGAAAAATCCAAAGAAGAAGCCGTTACTGGATTAGCGAGGTAAAGTGCGCCACATTATACGCGCAAACGGGGAAAAGTCACACGATTTACATGATATATGGATAATGTGTGATACCACACTTGCGTATGTTATACTAGCGAGCACATTCACCTCATAATTTATTCGGTGCTCCATTTAGTTCGATGCTCACGAGCGATAGGAAATAGATTCAATATGCTCATATACTATTAGAATAATCAGTACTTAGGTTCTGTTTGGTTTCACGTACGGCAAATAAGGTATTAAAAGGATGCACTTTATCGTAAACTGACGTAAGACTGATGTTCAACAACAGCTGTAATTTGTCATATTAAAAAGAATATGAAATTCTTATTTTCTTTCATTATAATTGCTATTGTTAATTTATTCAGAATAACAGTACATGATAAAGACTGATCACCTCAACTTATTCAGATATCCTATACCGAGAACACTTCATCCAATTAATTGCCTACTACCGAGTGCGAGTCTCGCCTCATATTAAGGAGCCCTAATCGCTCCAATGCTGTTTGGTGGAGACGGCAGAGGCCAATCCTAATTACAAAAGTTTCTGTGCCGTCCGAAGGCCTCCGTCTCATGGCTTAGCGATGCTATTGATAAAAAGGCACTCGGGTTTAGGTGGGCAGTAAAGAAGCGCAGTTGAAATTTGAAATTCATTCTTGCCAACTACGTCCGTTGCCTATCTTTTCGAATATTTTAGAACCAACACAAGCTGCCAGTTTACGAGTATGAACACCCCAACGCATGTTCTCGGATTACGCGTAAATAAACAAGATGCTCCCCAATCTATAAGGACACAGCTATTTATCGTATTTCCCCGTCCGGTAACAAGAACAAATGAGCTGCGTAAGTAGAAAACTGTCAACTGCATTACTCCTCCTCTGAACATCAAAGGCCGTTTCCCTGCTGCGTAATCTCGCATGTATCCATTTTTCGCAAGATTAAGGATTTAGAAGCTGCCACGTAAACTTTAATATCCCTGAAAATATGTTAGGGGATATTTTAACTAGTATTAAGTCTTCTTGTGGGGAAATTTACTAACAACTCATCACTGGTCTACTTCGTGTTATTACATGTCTGAGCTCTACTAATATTATATAGGGGAAAGGAGGGAAAAGGCTTTATTAACAAGGGAGGAGGGACCAAAGTGCGGGGGAGGGGTTTGTATCTATGAAGTACTTCATACGTTCAGCTACTTAGCTGCTGTCAAACGCGATCGTCTTCCTATGCAGTTACAAAATAAACATCCACCCGTGCGAAGCTAAAGCGGACCGCTAGTACGAAGATAAACTTGAAAAAGACCTTGTTTATGTATATGAAGGTACTTGACGTAAACCACAAAATACCAGTCGACATATATGTCCTTACAAATTGGCACAACCTGCAACACATGAAAGGTATACAGTAGACTTCTGCACCCTAACTGATGAAAGAGTACCTTTGAACCATAGGCGTTTAAGTCAAGAATCGTTTATTTACTAAACCTTTCCCCATTCAACTGGCATTGCAGTACCGTACCTGTTTATTGAAACGACTAGTGATACATGGTAAAGAGTTAGGAGTGCCCATGTAGCGGACAGTAAATATATCAGCCAGACAAGGGCATTCATCTTGAGGATGGAGAACGCCCAACCTTTAAACGATTTACGAGGGTACATCCAGGCATCCAGTTCAGAAGTATAAACAAGATATAACTTTGGAACTGTAAAGTCGAATACGTAAAAATTATGCCTGAAATGTTAAAGAGTTACATGGAGACATATGTCCTTTTTGACTCAGCTACATTAAAGTGTAGCGATATTACATTTGTAATAGTCTATGCCCTAGTTTTACCATGGTGTTGTTTATATAGCATCATCTGTTCTAATTTTCCGATTGTACTAATTGTGAAATATAATTTTGATTAGAACTTATGACATTCAACTTTATTTACGGTAAAATCACCAACCCGGATCCCGCAGTGAAATATGGGGTGAAGTTTGTCTTTTGATTCCTCAGTTATGAGATGAAAACAGTGCTCAAAGGTAGGCCAATAATGGGTTGAAGCCAGAGAAGGCCTTTATTTTTATGATTTTTGTCGTAGAGTGATCGCCACATTGAATTTATTATGTCCAAATATATGCATAAATGCATAACCTAGAACCAGCAGAAAATTCAGTTGAACAATACCTTGTATGAAGAATTCGCATACAGGGTTTTATTCCGTGGGAACATGTGAACATACGTATAGTATAAATGTGTACGTAAATTCTAGGAAAAATATTTCAAAACCTAGACGTTTCAGCATAGTCGTGAGATTCCATTGTTTTTTTTTGTTAGATTGTCACCGGCTTACCGGAAACTCCAAACAGTTCCCAAACATACACGATCAGGAAATGCAAATCGGTGCAACGTCGACTATCACTTTGGAAATGTAAATGGACTGGTCAAACTTAGTCAAGATTCATGCATTATACATTCGTTTAAAACTTGGCCACTTAAGGGACACTTTTCTCGGCACGACCGGACATTCTAATTCAATTTCCATCCTGACACACGATAACGAGGGTAACAACGGAAAACAACGGAGCTTATTCGTTTCTAGAACAAAAGGTATTCTCTGAACAGAATCATCATAAATTAGGTAGATAAATGAAGTCTAGCGCATATTCTTATATAATTTTATGCACGCTCCATAATATTCTTGGTTATACAAGTCTTTGGAAGCAGACAGGCTATTATTTATATCGAGCGATATTAAAGCGAAAACTTTGTTTAACAAATAGGTGATGTTGAGCGGACGTACCGGCTTTGTATCGAAAAGCGAGGACTGGTCATTGTCGTTCGGGAGAAAAATGAGTGAAGTCGATGTTCGATGTATTGTTTGGCGTTACAAAGCGAATCTTTGAAGCGGGCTGAAGTTCAAAGATACAAAATTTAATTTCTCCGATTTGAAACTCGCTTCTTTAGCTGAATACGGACGCTTTGTCGTCTACGTCTTTTATGTTCCTCTCGAATTTACAGTCAATGGTGATATGATATTGAAGCACTTGTTAGGAACAACTTGCACGACATCTGTAGGTCCGATTGAGGCTCTCAGCGATATGAAAGAACTATTGAGCTGAATGGCACGACTAACTTGTCTTTTGACGTTCCTAAGTGGTAATATTTTGTTTTGACTTTGTATACCAGGTTTATTTGTATCATTAAACAATTTACTATGAACAGCAAATTCCGTTTCAAGCGCTTTACTCCTGGCGTGTGCCTTTTAATGACGTCCTTTACTTAACAATCTTGGTCACGAGTTTGCGTGCTTCTGGACAGTTTAAATCGGGCTTTAAAATAAAGAAAAAAGTTAACTGTGAAAAGTTAAAGTGTATTACAGTAAGGCAAGTTTTTATATGCAGGTGTATATTTTAGCATTAAGTTGGTATTTTCACGCAAGTAATGAATATTTTTTGTTATGGCTTACAGCTGGCTGTGTAAGCATGTTTATTTCTTATACTATAAACAAAGATTTGAGGACAGATAAGTTCAAATAAGTAAGCTAACCACGATACCACGCCACCCACCCACAACTGGGGTCGAGCACTTGACTAGTATACCGTTATTATAATGGAGAACTTTCACGCGAGTACGTTTGCTGTTCATTATTACAAACGTGAAAGTAATTAATTACTATTTTAGAAATACATTCTCATAGTTAATGGATGCCATAACTAAATTATTAACGTAAATAACTATTTAATATATAATGCTATAATATACATACATTAAGTTAAGATTTGGGCGGAGGAAAAAAATACCTACTAATCCGACGATCCAAGCAACATTTCTAGCAACTGTTGTCATGTATGTTTGGCACACATCTACACCATCTAACACTCCGTTTGTTCATTTGAGAAGATGTTTAACAATCTACGAGTTTAATTTATTGTAACTTTATAAAAACCTATTGCTCTCATGTTAAATTAATTTGTAATTTTTTATTGAAATTAAATTCTAAAATCTGCTATGCCATACAACCAGGAATAAACAGCTTACGTGTAGATCAAAAAGCTGTTGGCAAAATAACCTGTAGCTAGTCACAAGCAGTGCGGTTACGATCAAATATATTTTCCATTTTTTTAGTACAAGTTGTGACAACCGTAGAAGATTAATATAGTAATTAGAAAAAATGGAAGCGTGAATAGATGGATAGAAAACGAAAGAAAAAGTTAAGCAAAAGCGGCCGCGGTCGCTAAGAGGATGGGTGAACACTAGTGGCAATATTTCATGGGCGCTTCCATGCTTCAGAGGATGTTAAGCCATCGTTACCATCTTTAGTTAGCAATCGGTAAGCAATGTCGGGGGTCTGCGAACTGCATAAAAACTACTGACCTTTGAGTTGACAAGCGACTCCACCAATCTACATCGGTGGAGTATGCTGTAGACCTCAGTATGAAACCAGTGCTCATTATTGGGCCATTAATGGGAGACAATAAAAAAATACAAAAAAATATACTTATAACGAAAGAAACTCAAAGACGAGATCTTATAATTTGCAAAATGATCAAGACATGCTTTAGTTATATATTACATATATGTATGTATATTACATATAATTTTAACTTCAACGTCACACATTACAAGTAGCTCCTTGTAAGGAGCCTTACTTTACGATCTAAGATTATAGTTAGATCTAAGTATGTTCAGAACGATATGAAATCAGCTCACGTACTCATGTGTACTCACATGTACAATGTTTTAAGTTGCTCGTATGAAGCATTAAAGCAAAATGACATTTAGTCGATGTAAATGTCATATAAAATCGAAATATAAGTTACATTTTTAAGTTACCGCTCAAACAAAGTCATCGGTGGGAGTGGTTGTACATGCTATTTCGGCCAGCATCGTACAATAACGGGAAAGTGTGAGAGAGATGCATAATGATTCAACTGTAAATTGGTACTCGACAATATTTTCAACATTTCTTTATGTTGGTGGGTTGGTTTCTGATTTTTAGATAACTGCTAAATATTTATGTTAACTAAAATGATATAAATTGTTTAGTAAATAAACGATATTACATTATAAATCTAAAGTTTGTTTGATGTTTCGATTGTTTGTTTGAACGCGCTAATCTCAGAAATTGTTGGTTCGAAATGATAAGTTCTATTTGTGTTGGGTAGTCCATTCACCGAATAAGGTTTTAGGATACTTCTTATCCCAAGAAACGGCTTCATTCAAGCGGTACAACAGATTAAAATTAGTATAGCAACTCTGATACCTACGGACTGATTTTCATAAAATTTGGCACAATACTAGATTATAAAACAGCCTACAATTATTATACTTTTTATCCGCGACATTACTTTATTCCTGCGAGTTCATAGGGAGAAGTTAAACATTTATATTGCAGAACATTACGATAGTTTTTAAAGCGGACAATAGTTTTATTCCCACGAGCAAAACTTAATAATTTATAATACAGAACAACGTACGCCAGGTCAGCTAGTGAAGAATATTTGGTCAAAAAACCTTAAAACATAATATAGAGTACAGCACTAACGTTCAAGAAAATTACAGCAGTAAACGGCTGTAAGGACACGTGTTCACATTCGCCAATAAAACACGAGCCGGCAGGTCGGTGTGCTAATGTGCTCCCGTCTTACAGGGTATTTGAAAAAGCATCACGTGCTCACTCGGTATACGACTAAACTATGTGACATTTTCGACACGGACGAGGAAAATTCCCGCAAACACATTAAAGCGACGCGTTACTCCCGACGTGTTAAGTAATGTAGATAAAATATTAATATGTATGAGCGTTGCTTGTTTGAGGTTAGGGCTTAGATTTCAGGGATCCGATGAATAAAGAACAGGGCTTGTTTTCTTTAATAATAATGAAGAGGCGGTGGATGCCAGGACACCTGACGTTGACGAAGGTCTAGGAAACCATGCGAGCGTTATTAAATTAAATTTTATTGATAAACTAGCAAAACCAGGAAGTGTGTAAGAGTTTAAAGATATAACGAATTACATTTTGTCGAAAATCTTGAAGCTTGTAAGCTTTATTTTGCTTGATTTTTTACAAAAGTTTATTATTTTCTGTATGATAATAATACGTTAAAATGCTATTGAGGCGATCTTAAATTATAGTTATAATTTTTATCATTAGTTACCGAACAAATTTGACCAGTGCCGCTGGTGACTAGGGGCAAAAAAATTAATGTGCTTGGTGGTAAGAAAATAAGATGTAATTTTGATTATATTTGCTTGAAATTTAATTCACCTATTAAGTTTTTAAGTCTACTGTCGAATAACTCAGTAGACGTATCTTTTTTGGCTTTTTCGACTGACATATCCATCAAGCCTTCGACGTTTCGGGCATTCGTTGAAGACGGTGATGAATTACCATCATATAACTCGTCTGCTCTTTCTATTTCCATACAACGTGTATTGACTACTAGTACTCCAGCGTCTAAAAGTTTCTTAAGTCGTACCTTACACCATTTAGCTTGTTAATAAAACATTGCGTGACTTGAACTGCGATAGTGTACGTCGATTCCAACCCTAGGCTTGTTATCTTCGCGCAGGAAATAAAGCTTTCTGGCCAGTAGTAATTGTTAGAATTTATTTAAGGTATGCGAAGCGTGCTCCGAGCGATAATACGGGTAGGCGTGTACCAAACGTCTAATACGAACGCGTTTATACTATCTTCCGGGGAGTATGCTAGCCAAAAATGTGTTAAGCATTGCGCCTACACAATGAATTAATGTTAGATATTCGTATAGATATAAATATAAGACTGGTACAAGCTCGGCAATATTTCGCTGTATATCAAACTAGTTTCACTCTCGGGCACGCGTCATATTGACAAAACCTTGAGTATAACGTTTGACTATCTTTGTACTAAATTTTTTTTTGATCAGTTTATTTCTTTTTGATTGAAAGAGTAACAAACATCAAGCCTGACAAATTTCTCATTTATGATATTAGTTCGATTTGTTGTTTTTCACAGAGACAGTTATTCAGAAAGTAAAAATATATTTGATACTAGCTAGTGACTTGTCCACGAAATTTGTACTTGGAATTGAGAACGATATACAAACTTTTGCTCTTCAAATTACCTCTCTAGGGGATGATCCATCAACGATCTTTGTTTAATGCAGTCCCACTGCCATACATTATACAACACTGTACGACGTAGCAGAAAACATTAACGATCGAACGAACACCTTTACAAAGTGTCTAGTTTCTAGGTTTAGGCTGTACGTTTACTGTCAGTAAATAACATTTGGAAAGATTTTTTTAATATATTAACAAGCATCTCTTCCTCTCTCTCACTGTCTGTACTTAGTCCCATGTTATTAAAAATCACATTATGATGGAAAGTAAGTCTGTAATTAAAATTTTGTTGATGTACTGAGGTCATCTGGTCAGTTGCTCTGAATTCTTTGTTGTCCAGGCGATGAATAGTTTAAGTGTACTTTCACTGCACATATTATATGACCGAAAGAAACTCAGTACAAATTGATGTCAATTTTTTAAAGACATATAAATTATAAAATCTCAGTGGGAAGTTAATTAAAGATGACTTTAAAACCGAATTATCAATCACCACCTATATAGTCATGTATTTTACATTTGTACACGTAATAAAGCAATCCATATATTATTCCTTGAACGTAACAAAGCCGACACTGAAAGCAGTGCGCAACGATTTATTTTTAAGAAAGAACAAAGCTATAAAATCAGATCGTTACCACAACCACACGCTTGCCTTAGTTCAGTAGATTACGTTTAAAGTACCTACAAGTATTTAAGTTTCGTTCGGCTCCTTTTCTAACTGAATTGCTGTAATTACAAGTAAGTATAAATTGAAATATAACTACTTTGAACCTTCTCGTATCCCAAGTTTCATTTGAAAAATGTTCGCTTCGCAGGAAGGTAATTTCATCTTATTTATGAAGTGTATACGTTTTAGAAAAGAAGTTTTCTCATCAGTATCCTGCAAGGTATCGAATGTTAAACTGTCTCAGTGCAGTATAGTTATCATCTTATTTTGCCATTTCGATTTACTAACCTAGTTATAATAAGCTTAATTTCATCTTTTATTGCCATTTTGATTTACCCTCTTTGTAACAAGCTTAATTTCACCTTATTTTCTCATTTCGATTTACCAACCTAGTTATAATAAGCTTAATTTCATCTTTTATTGCCATTTTAATTTATAAACCTCTTCATAACAAGCGTAATTTCATGTTATTTCCCATTACGCTTTACCAACTTCGTTATAACAAG
>DWJZ01002032.1:0-20803 GCA_018249125.1 Asbolis capucinus
GGCCTTGTCGGTTGGGTGAAGTACTTCCTGAGCGAAAGATTTTTCCGAGTTCTCGTCGATGGCTGCACATCAGAATTGATAGCAACTAACGCCGACGTTCCTCAGGGGTCCGTGCTCTCCGCCATTCTGTTCTTGCTGCACATCAACGATCTGCTCATGCCCGGAATCTATGGGTATGCAGACAGCACAGTAGTAGAGAGATACTTGTCGACTACGCGGGCCAGTAGAAATGAAATACAATTCGAAAGAGAGTCCATGGTGGAGCGTACGAATCTCACACTTCGAACTGTGTCCGATTGGGGCGATGCCAATCTTGTAAGATTTAACACCAGTAAATCACAGACGTGTCTATTCACCGCTAAAAGGAGCCCTTTCACAGTACTTGGGTGGAATTACACGATCTAATTCCCCCATCATGGAACGAGTTGACGCACGGCCGGTATCCATCCTTCGTCGTAGACATTCCAGTACGAACGTCGCGCTTTGCGTCCTCTGTCATTATACGTACCGCGAAGGACTGGAATAAGTTGCCAGTGTCAGTCTTTCCACTCGATTACAATTTAAGTGTCTTCAAGTCGAGAGTGAATAGGCTATTATTAAATTAGTGCGCTTTACCATCTAAGATCACATCGCCATTTACCATCAGATGGGATAATGGTCAAGCAAAAAAATTATAGAAAGTAAAAAAATCACAAAACTGCATATCATCCCATCTACAGCCGGGATAAAATCTATCCTATGTTCATTTTCGGGATGTGGCCTATCAGTATGCCAAGTTTTATTTTAACCCGTTCAACAGTTTTGCAATCCAAACATCCTCACAAACTATCACATTTATAATAAAATATTAGTCAAATATATTAATTAGCCTAAACAGTCCTAAATAACTTTGACGAGGCAACTTAAGATATCTATGTATGTAGCTGGTTAAGTAGAACAATAGCAATAGTTCAAACTTAAAACAATTGAACACGCTCCCCAGACAACCGTCACGCTGTAGAACCGGGGAGGGTTTTCAGAGTGGTTATATCTAACTACCTTCATAAAATTATTAGCACACGATGTTTTGTCTCGTCTCAAATGCACTAATTACATTTTTAGTTTTTTACAAGTACCCACTGTTATGTACGTATGAATAATTTTTAAATCTTAGTGAATGGTAGTAGTTGTTTGCTCCGATATATAAAGGGGTGTTATAATTTTGATGTCTATCTGGAGCATTGTAGGTCCCAAATTAATGGAATATTTTTATTTATTTTTCTTTTCTTAAAATATAAAGTTAAAGTATAGTTCGTTTTTCTTCTCCGTACAATTGTCTGAAGTAAAATACAATTTTTTGAAAGTAATTCATTGTTTTTCTATTATTATTCCAAAATTCACGTATTTTATTGTGTATTGTGATATTGACAAGTTGTTACGGCGTATTAATGTGTTAATCATGTTATGTGGACGGCTTTTAAGCAAACTCTGACATCGTCACTGGTTTGTTTATAAGTTTCGTACCGTTGAAGTAACAGATCAAACTTTAATAGTTTTCAAGTTACGTTTCGAGAAAATCTGTTCAGCCTGCTTAGTAAGGGATGCATTAAAGGAATTATATTCTTACTGTGTGTTTTCAATAAGTTTTTACTCGTCCAAAAACTCATCTTTAGTTTAATAGAAATACCCTTTTGGCACAAAGCTGTTAAGCAAAGAGTTACCTACCATATTTTTCCATTGAGAATCTGTTACTTATTGACAATATATTTTTTTTATCTTGTACAACTCACACACGGCCATCTGAGCCAAACTAAGCGTTAGCTTGTACTGTGGTGATCAGACAACTGATAAATATACATACATTTTTAAATACATACTTATATAGATATACACCCAGACACACAGAACAAACATTCCTACTCATTACAGAAAAGTTCGACCTGGGTGGGAATCGAACTCACGACCTTCGGTGTAGCAATCAGGTTCGCTAACCACTAGACCAACCGCCCTGTCTCAATACAATAAATTTGTTAACTTATGTTTGTAACTATACATTATTTATTATAACTGTGAAAGGAAATCAGAATATACTATTCTTATTGCACGTCTGAGTTTAAGCTAAAATCCCTTTAAAGGGATTTTCAAATATCTTTAACAAAGTACATTTTTTTTTCTTAATTCCAAGGTCACTGAAAAATAATATTTTACACGAGTTGAGCAGGCAAACGTTCTGAAAAATTTGCAACGTATTATAATGTTTTCTTCTCTTCCCGTCTCCCCAGTTCAGCCTTAAGTCTAAAAGACTTACGTGCCTTATCCGTAAGCATCGAAGTACAATTATCTTTAAACAAAAGGATACGTCTTCCTCTCATTATAAGTCGTTTATCTTGTATTGTGTATCCGCCTAGTGTACAGGCATCTCTCTCTAATATCCTTTGTCTCAAGTCCCCTCGGGATGACGGCATTGCGTTATTTTGAAGTCACGGCCCTTTGAAGAGCATCTAAATAACGCAACTATACAATACTTGTGTTGTGGGTAGTTGTGAGTTTCTTCAGTGCGGTAGCGCCACGACAAAATGTAGTATGTGTGAATAGTTTTGCTGCGACATTTTGGCGGTGCGTTGTAGATCAACGTATGGGAATGATAGAGCCGTTTGTTACACTCGACAATTAATAGAAATAAAGAAATATAAATCATCAGAGTTGCATCGAACAGCAGCTAAGCACTATGTAATTTCGCACCCTAAGAGGAATGTCGCGGGGCATCTTCACTTAGTTATTTTAAAGCAACAATGCTTACGTGACCAGCAGCTATGTACTTATGTACCTCGTATTCTGAACCAATTAACTAATCACCAATTAGTATTATAACGTAATTAATTTTAGTGTTAGAAAGTCGTTTAAAGTAGTGATAATCAAAAAATCATCGCGAATATATGAACATATAAAATTTGTAACGATTTAATTCCGCCATCCCCGTCCAACCACCGAACGAGTCGAGGCACGGTCGGTATCCAACCCTTTGTCGTAGACATTCCGCTAGTACGAACGTCGCGTTTTGCGTCCTCTTTCCTCATACGTACCGCGAAGGACTGGAATAAGTTGATAGCGTCAGTGTTTCCGTTTGATGATATTGTAAGTATCTTCAAGTCAAGAGTATTCACCTATTGCCTGAATTACTAAATTAATGCGCATTACCATCTAAGACCACTTCGCCGCTTCCCATCAGGTGAGCTAGTGGTCAAACACTAATTTATAGAAAGTAAAAAAATCTGTAAATATTAAAAAGAGAGTTTTGAGAAATACCACATCCAACACCTTACAATAAATAAATATATTTGGTTTCTTTCTACCTTGTACATCTAAAACCGTCTTTCCTGGTTGTTATCGTAACATATTCAACAGTCGTTACACTATATCGGAGGCCTTCAGGCTGAATAAAACCTCCCACCTCTAGGCATTAAGACCTGTGCAATCCAAATCAAAGCAGGATGCAGTATCCTGTAGACCTTAACATTTCACCAGACCAGTCCAGTCTGTCATATATACGTCATAGTTACCACGACGTTTCCTAAGAGGAAACTTTGCCAATAACATTTTCGTAACATAAGGTCATTTACTCGAGTAAAATATGAAGTCAAAATTAGTTAAATTAAGGAAAAGCACGCTTCAAATACGTAGCAGTTTAGGCGTGGTAGTACTTACTTAAAATCTATTATAATTTCGATGTGGACGCCAAGAGTAAAATAAATTATCTTAAATTATACCAGACATTGGTTAGGGAATTTTGTTATTTGAATAATTTGTTATGTACAAATTGTCTCCAAGTCTACTAATTCACATTCTCCATCAATCCGTAATGGAGCAGCGTGGTGGAGTATGTAAAGCTCAGTAATAAGGGAAGCCTCCCCCGCAAACTTTCACTCCCCCCGAAAAGTGTAAAATATTTTATTTTACTTTTTTACCCTTAAATAAGTTTGTGTTTGAGTACGATCCCACCTGATGGTAAGTGGCGATGAAGTCTTCGATGCTAAAGCGCACTAACTTAGTAGAAGCCAATTCACTCTTGATTTGCAGACATTTACATTATAATCGAACTCGAATACCGACGCGGGCGACTTATTCCAGTCCTTCAGATACGGACGATAAAGGACGATGCGATGTGTTAAGTAATCCATTACGGCATACACATAGAAGAAGAGCGGATATAGCCTAGGGGTTAAGAATTCGGCCTCCTACTAGGGGGTCCGGGTTCATTCCCAGGGCGTGCACTTCTTACTTAGTTATGGGCGTTTTAAGCATTTAAATGTCACTGGCTATATCGGTGAACGAAAACATCGTGAGAAAACCTGCATGCCGGAAAGTTTGCAAAAAATCAAAGGTGTGTGAAGTCTGCCAATCCGCACTTGGTCACCGTGGTGGACCATGGCCGTAACATACTCATTCAGAGAAGAGACCTTCTCTGAAAAGAGAAGAGAGACCATTCAGAGAAGAGAGAAAGTTGAGATGAGATACATATAGGATATCAAAATGCAGGATTATACAGATTACCGACGTCGATATCGAGAACAGCTGTTACTTGGTAGTCTTGTCACGTTTCACTTCAATTGTTCTACATGGATACTACTATAACGCCAGAACAGCATATATCACAATTTGGCGCGTGTCGGCAAAGTAATTAAGAGCCCAATCAAAAAGTACTAACTAGGTTAGTTTGATTGGATTCCTCAGTTTCGACACGGAAGAGAAAGTTTATCGATTTGGCAATGTGTTTGTTTGGTTCAACCGCGTATTTTAGTTCCAATTTGAGTTATAGAATAAGATCCTAAATTATTAACAATTAGTTGAGTTAAGTAACAGCGGGCGCGGTCGGTAGGGCATCCCCCGTAGGGTAGGTGACCGCTAGTGGCAAATTTCTTGAGCGTTCCGACACAGGACCTACCCGTCCAGCTCTCCATGAGCCTCTTCTTTGAACCGAGAAGTCCTAGAGCATCCACATTTCTAATGCAGATTGGTGAAGGAGCTAGTGGTGGGTTAGTTGTCGAATATTTTTAAACCACCGGGAGCCTCCGACAAGGCTTACGGATTGTCGAGTGCGTTAGTCGTACGTGCCCTCAAAGGCACGGAAACGCTAATAAGAAGCTTTTTTTGTCACTCGTTGTCACCTATCCTCCTACCAACCGCGCCCGCTTTTGTTTAACTTCGGTGATCACTTAGCTTCGACACAACGCTGGACTGTGTACGTTCGTTACTATTCTTTTGGTACGAAGTTTAAATCGAGAAAATTGTAAACATATTTCTAACTGAATCCTACCAATATGATAAATGCCAAAGTTTTTGGATGGATGTTTGTTTCTCTTTCACCCTTAAACTACAAAACGGATGTGAATGAACTTTGGCACAGAGATAGATTATAAACTGGATTAACTAATTTTAGCAACATGCCTACCATGCAGGCGAAGTCGCGGGTGAAATCTAGTTGGACATAAAAACAATGTTTCTAGAAAGTAAAATTCTCTTAAGTCTATAACCAAACCACGTCGAGTTGTTTTGTACCTTAATCGAATCGAATTAGTAGGTGGACGCAAGCCAGGCGGGGTTAATATTGGTAATATTGTTATAATCTTTCCCAACAGTAATACGTGCTTAGTATTTATTATTATCACTAGTAACACGTTCAATTTGAAAAAAAAAATTTTTTGGACAACGCATACACAATTATCTAGCTTTGCAGATCAGACAATTGATAAACATACATCTATATTTTTAAATAAATACTAATATACCTAGTCTAGCCATAAATTCTGTTACAAATGAAAATGAACAATTTTTTTTCTCATCAATTTTATGTTAATGCAATTGTTTTGTACATAGGAAAGAGACTTCAAATATTTGTTTAAATTACATTTTTATTCAAAGCACCCTTAGCCTTTATACCGGCTTTCAAACGCTCCGGTCAGTCATATATGCATATGTACTTTTACGTAGGACATCTACAGTTAAGTTGGCTACAACTCTTTCAAGAGATAACTTGAGAGATTCCAAATTGTGGTGTCTTTTAGAGCAGGACATGTCCTCCAAGACTGACCACAATTTGTAGTCCAACGGGTTAAGGTCTGGACTGGAGGAGGGCCAATCATCTGCCCTAATAAAATCTGGGAGGTTATCGGCGAGCCAGGCTTTAGTGGTGCGCGCCTTGTGACCGGGAGCAGAGTCTTGTTGGAAGGTCCAGTGAATGTTGTGGAAAAGTATATTGCTTAAAGGTTTAACGACGTCTTTAGGACGGTTTCTTGGTAAATTTTGGCAGAAGTTTTGAAACCTTTTTCACAGAAATGAAGTTTGGTAACCCCGTGGTAGGACACCTCCCCACCAAACTATAACTGATGCGGGGTGGTGACCTCGCTCGACTCTTTCGACAACTTGAGAGGCTTCTTTAGAGCTATAGGCGTAAACACGGTCATTTTGTTTGTTGACATGCTGTTCGATGGTGAACATTTTCTCGTCAGTGAACAGAATGTTCATGTGCTTTCCGTCTGCGTATCAAGCGAACAACTTTTTTGATCTTTCGACCCTTTTTGCCATCAAAACACCATTTAAGGTATGTCCAGTATATCGTCGATAAGCTCTAAGTTTAAGGTCAATTTTGATGATGACAGAGTTCTAGGCTTAATTTTCATTTCACGGGACAACATCTGCTTCCCTAATAGATTTCGGCGAATTCTGGTTCGCACTGCCTCTGTGGTTTGCGCGGTACGAGGACGACCCGATCTCTTGTAGTCTTCGACAGAAGAATTATCAACAAACCTGTTAATGGTACGATATACAAACATCCGACTAGTACCCAGCTTTTGGAGGGCCTTAAAACATGGAAGGCTCCATTCCAACCTTATGTAGTGCAATCACGGCAATTCTATTTTCTTTAACACCCCACTCTATTTTAAAATATTAAATTTCCCACCAAATTAACATTGTTCCTTACCGACTAACTCTTCGTAATTGAAATAAAATAGTATTGTTCCAAATTAGAAATTCAAAATCGGGAAATAAATATTTTTAAAATTATAACAGAATTTATGGCTAGACTAGTTAGATATTAAAGATACATAAGAGTAGAACAAACATTCCTGCTCATCACAGAAAAGTTTGACCTGGGTGGGAAGCGAGCCCACGACCTTCGACAGATAAATATTTATTCCCGGGACATGGGTATTAGTAACGTTGTTTATGCTATTAATGACTCAGGGAAATCTATTATGTGAGTATGAGTGTGTAAGGGGTTATTTAACTAAAATGTTGTTCCTAAAAATCTCCAAAATCTCATCACGTTCAAACCTTCTTAAGAGCTCTTTATCAACTATAAGCACCTAGACCAGCCAGCGTGGCGAACGATTTTTTTGTTAAAGAAACCTACTCTATCTTCTGCTGTTATTATAAATTATAAGTTCGTTAAACATGAAAGAAAATATTAAAGATGGTAAGCAGATTAATTAAAACTTTGATTATCAAACTTCAAGTTTAACCTTTATCATTTTCATCCTTCTCTATAGTATTCCGGAATGAAAAAAGATGTAAATTACATTCATAATTTTCTCAATCACAAAACAATATTAATATCTCACGTTACAAATGAATCGATACTTCAATATAAAACAGCCTTACAGAATAATGCCAAAGTTTATTTATTCATCATTTGAGATAATCCAATTACTGGACGTATCCAGACAATTTTTTTATTAAATTCAACGACACAGGGCTCGTTTTTCATTTCGCTGATAATTAAAATTCCGCAGAGGACACGGGATTACTGAATTAATAAATTCAGATTGTAAATAAAAATTACTGAGAGAATAAAATTATATGGGTGTCCTATAAGCATTTTATTCTGTGACAAAAGTCGCATCACCATTTGTTTCTAACACGATTTTTGACTTAAATGAACCGTTTCAATAAAGCTGGATAAGCTGTAAGCGATTAGAGATTTTCGAATATGCTCTTTAGACCTCGGAAGCAGTTTTATTCGGAGCTATCTAGATTTTTTAAAAGCGTTTCGATGCTAAGTGGCTTTTCCACGAAATTCCCAACCCAGTGCAAGTGACGAGGTTTAGAAATTTCGTTTGAATGTATTTCATTTAGTCACATACCTTGAAAGGAATCTGAACTCTACGAATCTAGTTTTATTTAAAATTATTCGTTTTTTAAGGGTCTTTTTCAGACACTGCATAGTTAAGATAGTTAGATAGCAAGTTTGTGACAAATTAGATTTATTTATTTAGGTAGATATATTATGTTGGGATCAAAATTAAATATAATATAAGAATATAAAAAATAATTTTTATATTACATTTCATTTTGAACACAACATTGAGGTAATTCTTGGATAATAGCATGCAAAATATTTATCATTGCATCAAAGGGAAAATGTAAAAATAAACAAACGTAACGTATTTTACGTACAAACATACATACATTAACTTATTGCTAATCACCCTTCCCATTGTATTCCTTAACCAATTATTCGTCGGCGATGAAATTCAAACCTAATTCCCTGACAAAAGGTCTCGTTACCATTCATTTGGCAACACATGGTTGTTTTTGTATCCGTATGTAAAATTTTCGTTTCACGGATTGAGCCTTTGCTGATTTACATCAATTTCGGGTTGTTCCACATTTATATACTTTTTTGACCTCTTTTTATGAATGTAATTGTAAATTAATTAGAAAAATATACTTGCTTTATACTAACGGATTTGTTACGCACATTTAACAGATTTTTTTAAGTCTGTGAGTATTATGAAATGTAATGTAATAATTTTATCAATATTAATCTAAGCTTCTATAATGTATAAATGGAAACATTATCGAATGAAAAGACAAACCGACAAACAGACAAACTGGCAAAATTAGGTTACGTACGAGTAACAGATTTTTTAAAATATACATACATATTCCTTGTAAAAAAATCGATATGATACAATTATATTTTATATATTACCTAATATATATAAAACTAGCTCCCGCCCACGGCATAGTCCGCGTGGACTGAAAAAAGGTTCAATTTGTCAGTAAAATCCCCATTTACAAATACAAACAATGTGATAAATGAAGAAACACTCAACCGATTTTGTATAAACTTCACATAAATCTATCTACGATCTATCTACTAAAGTCCGAACAAAGCCTAAACATTATGTTTGTATATTTAAGCCTATTCTTCGGTTATAAAATTATAACGAAAAGTGGCATTGATTTTTATACACAGATACATACTAATATTTTACATAAAAGTAAAATTAAATACCTAAATATTAAACTAAATTGACTTAATTACACCAAATAAATACTTTATACAAACATTTTATATAAATCATCATAACCAAACTATTTCATATTAATTATTCCTTGCTACACAATTTAATCAGAATTACTTTACAAAGCATTAATACTCGTTACGATCACTGCTCTGTTAAGTTATATAACTTATCCTACCGAAGACGCGTTTCAGATATAAACTTAACACATTAAACTAAAACTCATTTGATATATCGACGGTTATAGAATTTTGACTATAGGTATTAAAAGTGGTTTAAGTTAAAGTTTTCTTAATGAAACAAGTGTAGCTTTGTTAGGAGTTTTAATTATAATTTAATTTACGATCGCTTTTTATATTATGTTTGATAAGATACATTAAATAGGTATTCTTAAGTTAATATTTATTTTAAAGGGGCCGTTCCAAAAAAGTATGATACTGTCCTACATATATATCATGTTGAAATTGTTAAAAAGAACATTAAATTTACGAAATTCCATGTAACGAATACCTATTTTATTTTCTATAAATCTATGCGGCCCACAGCACAATAATGGCGGTAGTCACGCCATCGCTTTGACGTAATTATTTTGTCAGTCAATTCAAACAACAATCAGTACGCCCACTGTCATGTCGATTGTAAAATGTTGTCAACTTTCTAATTCTGAATGTCATGGCAATTTCCAAATGAGTATACTGATTCATAATTGACGTCATCACAAATAAATTGTCATTTATCGGTTCCATTTTTATATTTTGCTTTTTATAACACGTACAGGCGAAAAAAGATCTTAGTTTTGTGTCGTACATTCATTATTGATTTTAAAAATTGTGACGTAGCTATTAAACTTTAACTAAGTATTATGGTAGGTCACAATATTATTCTGTTATGGAAGGTAATGATAAATTATTCAGGTTTAACATGCTTTGACTCTGTTATTCAGTTCCATTAGATTATCCATTAAATATAAAAGCTTATAAAAATATGTATTAGACAACAAACTTCTATAAACATCAATCTTTGTTCATAATTACACTTAATAGTCACACAGATAATAAACAAAAAAACTCTATTATATACAAAAATAGCCACCCGACAGGCATGAAATATGCCTTGTGGTGTAGTGAGAGCCATCTCCCGTCATTTTAATCAACTAAGAAGAATAGACGGCACCTGTTTCTTTTAATATTCTCCAAAAATAGATGGAAACAAATTTCCACAAAATAATATTATGATTAATCTGTTCCTTGATCATTTTACTTAACATTTTTACCTCACTGCGTCAGAAGGGAACTGTTTTTCGAGCGTACGTCGTATGTTTGTATGTATCATTTTCTTGGTACACGGTACAGCCTAAACGGCGGGATGGATTTTGACATATTGGAAGTTGAATTCGTCAGAACTGTGATTGTTTGTTTGAAGCGAATATGCTGCGTAACTAATACATTATGATGAGCATAGGCTATAGAAAATTCGGCAAAAATTTTAGGATCTGTGTGAAAACTTCTATAATGTGACCTAACAAGTGAAATATGTATATAAATAATCCTTGTAACGCATACACAGCCAAAATAATTGGTAATAGAGCAAAGTGACGCATATTATTGTAGAGAACAAAAATATGTACAAAAATCCAGATACCATACAACCACAGTTACGGCTACGTCACAATAACTACTTTTTCTGGTAACTGATTCGAAGCGAAGCAAAGCAACTGTGGTATAAAAAAGCAAGTGTGATATAAAATAAAGCAAGCGTGGCATAAAAAAACAAGCATGGTATAAAAAAGCAAGCATGGTATAAAAAAGCAAGCATGGTATCAAAAAAGCAAGCATGGTATGAAAAAGCAAGTGTGGTATAAAACAGCAAGCATGGTATAAAAAAGCAAGCATGGTATGAAAAAGCAAGTGTGGTATAAAACAGCAAGCATGGTATAAAAAAGCAAGCATGATATAAAAAAGCAAGCATGGTATGAAAAAGCAAGTGTGGTATAAAACAGCAAGCATGGTATAAAAAAGCATGTGTGGTATAAAAAAGAAAGCATGGTATAAAAAAGCATCTATCTATGAACTGGTGTAAATTCTTTCTCAATCTTTGGAGCGTACGGTGAGGTATAAAGAGAGCGGATGTAACGGGTTCATTGTATAATACCTCAGACAGTAACCGCTCAAACAATAGATGAATGTAACATGAAGCACGAAGTTTGGGTGTAAAGCGCAAAATGTATGATACACTAAGTTTTCACACGGGTTGTTACAACAGCGGATAAGGTCGTGTTAACTTTAACTTAAAGAAAAGACAAATTTTATTAGTTCGAGATTCTTGCTTGCGCGCTGTCGTCGCGGATGGCTCCTGATGAAGGACCTCGGACAGGTCCGAAACTAGTCAGGCGAATCCGACCATATAATGTGAGTCAGCCGTTTATAATAATAATCAAAAATATACCACTTCAGGACGAGTGACAGAAGAAGAATGGGGAGAAGAATGGATGAAGGACGGAGAGCGGAGAACATAAAAGAATAATAATAGCTACAATGAAAACAAAACCGAACACAAATTTTGTTTTATAAAACCTAACATTTGTAATTATCGAACCAATGATGGACGGACACAATAGGGTTAATTTGAGTGTCACAAGGACAATAATGTTGGAAACACGAACATTAATTAGTAATGGCGTAACGCCGAAACACAAATAAATACGTAAAAGGCTTCCAGCTTACCTACTTAATAATATAAAGTGCGATTACGTGGAAAAATAAGGTGTTTTGAAATATTTATTTGGTACTAGCTAGCTATACCCGGTGCGTTGCTATGTATCAACTCATTAACCATGTGTCCGATTTATATAATTTTGATACTAAAATATTTTCCGAAGAATTGTAAGCAAATCGTCTAAAGACATCAGTGCTCTATATCCTACCATTTCTGTGTCTATAAAGGACAAACAAACAAACTCACAAACAAAAACATCGTGTTTTATATATAAATAGATAGATATCGATTTTGTTGTTTTTCATGCCTAATAGAATAGAAATATAAATAGTTTTATTTCATAAGTTAAGTTAAATTGGTGTAACATTTTTGAGACCTAATAGTCGGTGTGAAAGCTGTGATAGCCTAACGGTTTCAACTCAGGTCTCTCTAACTTAGTAAATACCTATTCACTTCTCTTGACGGCTCCTACATCATACGTGGGCGGGAACACCAACGCATGCAGGTTTTTCCATCCTTTGCTGTACGGATAAAGAGAGACGCGAGACGAGACGTTCGGACCGGTGGGATGTTAGCGACATAAGGATATATACCGCTGTACGCTGGGTTGTGTGATGGAGGAAGGGGGACGGAGGTATGATCTCTCTCCCAAATGTACCCTACAGAAAACCGAGAGGCTGGCTACCCTACGCCTGTGCTCCAGGGTTTGCAGATTGGTATCGAACAAATTATTATCACCAGTTAGTCTCTTAGCACGCCTCTCCATCGAGTCCAAGGCTGATAGGTGAGATTTGGCAGTACGAGCCCAAATGTAACTGCAGTACTCTACACATGGCCGGACCTGGGCTTTATAAAAGGTCAACAGTTGCCTCGGTATGAGGTACCGCCATACTTTGGCAAGAATGCCAAGTTTTCTTGCCTTAGCCTTGGATTCGACGAACCGTCCGAAGTTGAAAAGTTATGTGACATTGAATTATTATATTTTTTTAATAAGCTACCATCAGATAGACTACATTTACAATTCCTTTTTCCAAATCTTAGGAACCCGAGTAATTCAATCCGATATCATATACTAAATAAGGTACACAATAAAATAAATATACGTTCATTAGTTCAGGGTCACAATCTCAGCGTATCATACAGGAAAAGTATATCCCGTTTTCCGTGGAAATATTCGGTTATCTATACCGTTACATCTATTAACCCAGAAACATCTGATGGTTATAATATAACCGATGTCCGCGGGATATTGCTTTTCGCTGTAATTTTTTCTCTTTGAATCTCGATAGATCCTATTTCCTCTGTCGATTTCTATCGTAAAATGTATCTAGAAATGTAAATATTTCTTAGCGGTTCTATGTGAATATATTCAATACTATTAAGTTAGTAAATAGTATTTGGCAAACCGGGTTTTGCTCGACAGCCATTAAAATATAACTTAATTTAATTGGCAACTTACACTTAACTAAAACATCGTTGTTGTGATGCAACCCACAACTGGCCCACTACTGGGCTCGGGTCTCCACTCATAGGTCGAGTAGTCGAATTTTTGTGTGTAAGAGGAACCAACGTTTTTCCAGCTATACAAACTTTCGCATGTATAATATTTTTAGAATATATCAATTTAAGGAACCTCTTCTATTGCTTGCTGTATAGCAGCAAAATGAGGAAAATTTGGCCTATTAGTGTATAAATAATTCTATTGTCTCTAGGGCTCCAAGCTGTGAGCTACAGTCTGTCATTATTGATTAGATCACAACAGGCGAATCGAATTACCACATCAAATTACATCGTGCCACAAATAACGACGGATACAAAATTGGTCGCTTTCCGTAATTTATACGTCTAATAGGCCTTAAAAGATTTTAATGTGTCTCTCGAACCGAAAATCCTGGTTTCAAATGTGCACCAATTCGAAAAGTTATATGCGTATACTGTAATATGTGTACCATGTCGCGGATATAGTCGCCTTTAAAAGCTAGTAAAAATAGAAGACTTTACCGCCACTTACCATCAGTTCGCCGATACCATTTATACCGTATTGGGGCGCCTTACAATACAAACCCCAATCCCATGCACCTACCAGGGTGTTGTAAAAGGCGTACAGAAGTCAGCTGCTCGGTCGTGGGGCTCCGTGAACGGATTACTATCTTTTTGTGAAGCCCGTCTGGCTGGCTATCAGCCTCTTGCTTGAATCAGCCGCCAAACGATTCGTCGTGTGGCTGGGGGTTTGAGAGCCAGTTCTCCTCTTTTTCTCTCCGTCCTTCATCCATTCTCCTTCTCATTCTTCTTCTATCTCCCGTCCTGAAGTGGTATGTTGTTGATGTATCTGGGGTCAGTTGCTGTCGTTATTGATCCCAGTTGCTGTACCAATGTACCGCTTCCCATGTTTCTTTCTCTTCCCCTCGTATGCGGTTCCATTACTTCGTTCCTGGCAGGCAACGCGTTAGTAATACTTGTCTTGTGTTGCTAACGTCCATGGGCAGCGGTGACCACTTACCAAAGAAGAAAAGTTGGTATCATAGTTAACTTATTTATCGTAACAAACACGTACAATCAAGTGGGTCCACCATCAGTAATCTAATTCTAAGTTCCCTTCAGCTTTCATCAGACGGACTCGTACCAACATAAAATAGTGACGTCAATAAGTAACATCGTTGGAAGATCGTACAATGAAGTTTTATTGGTCGTTACCACGCCAGAATGGAGTGGTTTAATAAATATGTATTTTACGCACCATACTATCCTGATGGTCGTATTGACTCCTACTTACTTATTTCTCGATATAAGGCCGTTCATGTAACCCAAATTTTATCAAGAAGTAGCATTGTTAAGGAGTAACTTGCTTCGCTTCGGTAAAGCTAAGAGTCGCAGATTGTTTAAATTTCATGTTTTGATTTGTGAATAGATTTTAATGAAACAAACAGTAAATGGTAGTTCAAGTTTATCACAATACAGCAGTGTAAACGGCATTCAAAAAGGATTAGCCGTTTCTTAAATAAGCGTGAATAATATTACAGGTAAACATATGGCCCTAAGACTTTAAAATACTTTTTTTAAATTTTTATTATTTAAATATGTTGAGACAGCGATCAGCTACCGATTTTATGTATTGACTAGCCCGCGACTTTGTCTGCGTGAAATTTAAAAATAAGTTATACTTTAGGTTTTGTTAATTCTGTATTTGTGTATGCATCTAGTAAAAAGCGGTTATTTTAATATTACAAACAGACACTTAAATCTTTTTTGTATAGAATATGATAATTTTTATTTACAACTTAAATGAATATCTCTGGACAACTCACACACGCCATCTGAACCCAAACTAAGCATTCGCTTGTACTATGGTGTTCAGACAACTGATAAACATACATATGTTTTTTTTTAAACATGTGTATATAAATATTTACACCCAGACACACAGAGTAAATATTCCTGCTCGTCACAGAAAAAATTGACCTGGGTGGGAATCGAACCCACGACCTTCTGTGTAACAGGTTCACTAACCACTAGACCAACGGGTCTGTCAAAATTGACACTTAAAATTGTTAATCCAGTTTTCTTTTCGATCATAGTTAAGAATTAAATACTTAGTTTGAAGAAAATGTAGGGCCAGATGTTTCATACGACATTAAATACTCACACAGATATTCAGTATCAACTGATTCGTTATATATAAATTTCATAATTTCCAATGGATTTGTAATACGTAAGAGTTAGATTGTAAAGACAATGTAATATTCCCTTTGAAAGCCTTTTGCACTCCGTTTGAAACTGGAGATGAAGCGTCGAAGTACATGTACGAGACTTAAAGAACAAAAATTATTATTCCTTAACAAAAGCAAGAGTAATTATCGTATCTACTCAAAATAGTACAATAATGCTTTAACATAACGTGAATCAGTATTCACGGGATTTGGCGTTCCTATATCAGAAGAGATTCGAACATACATGTATATGTTGAATTAGTTTGAAGGATTAAGGCTAAGAGAATCAGAGAGAGAGAGTAAAGAAGAAGGGAAGACAAAATAATAATTTCGTCATATACATATGTATTCCGAAAGAGATATCCCGGGATTTTAGTTCTATTCTATGGGTATTGCCTATCGATACTTTAGGCTTTATCAAAGAACTTTTTTAAATATTCTTTTACTTTGTTAATAAATTTATAACTTATGTAGGGACTTTTTATTTTAAAATTTTGACTTTCGTTAAGTGAGCTTTCGGCTCCTATGACGAAATAAACAATTTTCATTTCATTTAATTCCATTGAATGTAAATCTTAAGACCAATATTTTTGCCATCTATAGATTACAGATGTGTTAAGAGAAAGAGAGAGAAAGAAAGTGAGGAAGGAGGAAAGAAAGAGAGAGAGAGAGGAGGAAGGAAATACAGTAAGGAGGAAAGAAAGAGAGAAAGGAGGAAGGAACGAGAGTAAGGAGGAAAGAAAGAGAGAAAGGAGGAAAGAAAGAGAATGAGGAGGAAAGAAAAAGAGAGAGAGAGATGGTAAGTTGTGCGATAGATTTTCTTCACCGAGCGGAATCTAAGTAAATTAAATTATAAATATCTTACCTGACATTCGTAAGTGCCATTGTCTCTTTTCTGAACAAATTTAATCTGGAGCGTCCAGTCCTCGGACCCTTCACCGTGCAGTACCTGAAAATTACAAATTTTGACAAATAAATAACAAGATCCACAGAGTATAAAGTTTGTTAACGAGTTGCGGTTTTGAAGAGGTCCTTGAATTATGCAAGGAGTTGCTTGAAAACTTTGCGACTTAAGTTTTGTGTACTGAATAGTTCAGGAATTCGTTTTAGCTTAGTTGCTTGTGGCAAGTGACTTATGCAGTTTGGAATAATTACTTAATTTATAATTTTAAAACATGAATCTATTAGTACCAGAGACATTTGTGGTCTTATGTTGACCATAGAACACTATGAAGTCGATTGTAATTCGATCACGTTATGTGCACTTTACCATCTAAGATCACATCGCCGTTTACCATCAGATAATGATCAAACACTAATTTATAGAAAGTAAAAAAATGTCATAATGTATCGAACGGATAATTCGATTGATAGTTTTGAAATTTGTATGTGTTCATTAAAACATCTGTCAAATCAACGCGTAGTATGTATGTTTTATATTTATGACGTCCATCATCCATCCAGCAGTTTTTGGATGTCCACTGCTAGATATTCACTTCTTTTATTTTGCACCACTCTGAGCCGTCTTGAGCATTTGTTATTCAGCGGATACCCGCCGTCTTCTTCAGGTCATCAGTCCAACAGATCAGGGGGCTGTACTCCTTTTTCCCAGACTCCATCTTCATCATTGTCTCCATCCGAGGGCCTTTTATTTAATTTATTTATTTTTAAAACTTTATTGTATAAGCTCTTAACCTAGGTTACACTTTCTTGCCCAACATGATATTTAACTAATAATTATTCTTGGTTACTATTTTTATGTGTGAGTTTATCAGTGGTTTGAAATTTATTATTACTTGCTACGGTGAAGGAAATATCGTGAGGAAACCTGCACTCCTGATTCTCCATACCGTTCTCGAAGGTGTGTGAAGTCCACGAATCCGCGAGCCATCCATTGCGACCCCTCACATTGTGAATTGGGACTCGAACCCAGCAGTTAAGTATAGAAATACTTGATGTATATCATATCTAAACCGTACTCTACAAATTGATAGAAATTAATTTTTAGAATTATCGAAATGTTCTGATAATTCTAAAATCAAGTTTATTGTCCAATCGTGCGTTATAATTATTCGCGATCAAGTACGTTTAATTTGCGAATTCACGTTATTTTCATAATTGCTAACGGAAAATTATTACGTATATGCCACAAATTAACGCTCAAAATGACGAACGGTATTCGGCGTCTCGTTTGAGGGTTCATTAACTGCGGTTCTCTGAATAGGTAATTGTCAGTCAAATCACTCCTTAGTACAGATGCGCTAAAGATATTGTTTTATCATTACAAGTTGTATTGCGATAAAAAGTCAAGTATGCAATGATCAATGTACACGTGTGTCATAGGACAATTTTAACACATTAAGAGTAATAAAATCGGTTCTTAGTACTGAGGACTGATTTATGTAAGCATCACATTGAGTGCAACGGGTCACTAAGCAAAATTTGAGTGGAGTCAAGAAGGAATTCTTAGAATCTTATTACTTTTCATTGTTCGAAGGCCTATATAACTCATAGGCCATTTTAGTTATCAAGAGATGTCATTTTATTTTTGCAAAATGTATTGTGTATGATAATAAAATATTTTATTTTGATTTGCCAGGCCTTAGTAATAATGTCAACGCTGTATGAAAAAATATTGATAAATAAACAGTTACACACTCATACCCCTTAGAATAAGATTCCCTGTAGCAAATAATACCATATCCACCACAGCCGAGAATCGTACCCAAGACTCCATATTTCACAGTAGGATCTACCAAGTATGCTGCAGTACCGACAAATTACGATCATACATTTTAAAATACTTCGTTAAACATTAACAAAATACATTCAATGAAGAATTTATTATATTTAATTTAAAACTAACTTTATGGGAAGCAAATTTCACAACCACGGAATTACAGAGCAGGCGAGGGAGATTTTTTTAATTAATTTCGAAATTCTCCAAGCGGAACGCACAAGTTTAAAATTTGTGTTTTTTACAGTTTCCCTGTATGCTTGGTCGCATGTTCGTCGACGCACGAAATACATATGTGACTGATTCATGCGAAATATTTTAATTGCTCCAGTGTTATTTTTTTGAATCGACTTGATTTGTATTCTGTAAATTATTGCCGCTTATTGCCGCGACTATGTCCACGTTGTAGATCCCCTTCAACCCCTCTCTTTAACAACCCCCTCTCTTCAACAACCCCCTCTCTTCAACGACCCCCTCTTCTTCCCTCTTTCCCCCTACTACACTCAAAGTCAACATCACTTGATATTCTTATTTGAACAGTCAACACTTTTTTCGTCAAAAAGGTAGACACTATTTTTTTTATCAAATTACTTTATACTAAGTTTCATTAAAATCGGTTCAGTAGTTTAGGCGTGAAAAGGTAACAGACGGACAGTTACATTTATAATATTAGTAAAGATAAGTTTAAGACTACAATTCTTCCTATAACTGTTCGTATTTAATTTAAAAGCTGTATTTGTTAATCCATATTCCATACTAATAACAATGAGAAAAGATTTGTATTTTTGTATGTTTGTTATAAACAAACTCAAAAAGTACTGATCTGATTTCAAAAATTCTTTCACCATTAAAATGCTACATAATCACTGAGTGACATAGGCTATATAAATATCTAAAATACCTATAATTATATAAAGATAATAAAATTATGAACCGGCGGCCGCTCGGGCACTCGGGTGGCGGGGCGCGTTGAAAGCGGAGTACGGGGCATACGAAAATGTTTTAAATTAACCGTATCATACATTCGCAACTAATTCACATATGGCATGGGGCAGCATTTTGACCACCATCCACCACCACGACCACGCGAACGAAGTCGCGGGCAAAAGCTAGTTAATAAATAACTTTAACATTGAGTTAAGAATGATAGCTATTGAAACCACGTAGTGGAAATAAAGAAATCTTTCTAATTCCCTCTCAGTAATGCTTTTATTATATAACACACAATAGCGGCTTTGTAAGAAGTTTGTATGAAAAAATAATTCTTCACACAAACAAAATCATTGGTGCGGTCATGATCGCGTAACTGAATGGCGGATCGGGGTCTTGTATAGCCTTGTAAGCACTTCTGTCACTTTTGTTTGTCCAGACGTTATTTATAAATATGAGATTTTCACTTGTGATTGATAAATCAATGGCTGCCGGATATTTGTACCAGTCCGAGTTCAATGTTTCATTAAGTCGCTCTTAAGTGCTTACACTTTGTAAGTGGTCAGAAACACTTTTGGAATTGCAAGTATTCAGTAAATATCTATTCGTCTATCATTTCTAGGAATCAAACTGAGTCCCTTACCTGATTTTAAAATGTCAGCTTCTCGTAAAACAAAAGTTAAGACTTATATTCATAGAGAAAATTAATAGGTACATAACAAATAAGAAAAAATTAATTTCTTTCGAGAGGCGAACATGAATCCGGAAAGCCGTGAAGCACACTAGAATCCTGAGCGGAGCGACAGATGCAAACGCCGAGATGTTTTTATTTTTCACAAAAATTCCATATTATATAACCATCACTATAAATATGCTAGTAATATAAACGACGTCTTGTTTCGATTCTATGCGATTAAGAAAGTAAAGCAAGAGTGAGCGCGGTTGGTAAGAGGATGGGTGACCGCTAGTGGCATTTCCTGAACGCTTTTTAGCTTCGCCACGCCCGTACCGCGAAGGAAGAAGTTGCCCGCGTCGGTGTTTCCATTAGATTATAATGTAAATGTGTTCAAGTCAGGATTGAATAGGCTTTTACTAAGTCAGTGCTCTTCACCATCAAAGACAACGTCGCCACTTACCATTAGGTGGTTTCGTAGTCAAGCACTAATTTATTACGAGCCGTCGCCGCGTCGGTTGATGTCGGAGTCCTGGAGCATAAAAACTTCTGACCCTTTGGATGGCCATTAACCCCTCCACCAATCCGCATTTAAGCGTCTTAGTTTAGTATGCTCTAAATCAAGACTGCTCAACACCAGGCCCTCTAGCCATAATGTGGCCCGAGAACGGATTTTGAATGGCCCGCGCAAGTATGTGTCTCGAATTTTTTTATGCCGCAAGTCCTGAGAGTAATTAAGTAGGAATTACTAGTG
>DWJZ01002033.1:0-20801 GCA_018249125.1 Asbolis capucinus
AAGTATGTATTTAAAAATATATATGTATGTTTATCAGTTGTCTGATCACCATAGTACAAGCTAACGCTTAGTTTGTGGTCAGGCGGCCGTGTGTGAGTTGTCCAAAGATATGTATATTATGTTTGTTTGGCGAATAGGTTCCGAAAGTACTGGGCCGATGTGAAAAATTCTTTCACCTTTAGAATCCTACATTATTTTTGATGAACATAGGTTATAAAATATTTTCAAAAACGTTAGGGGTCCGTATGAAAACTTCAATAATGTAACGTAACGTGTGTAAGAAACCTTATTTACCTGAACATAATAGGAAAAGTTTTTGCTAAATATGACTCTGTTGTACAGACAGACGGTCGGCAGGGAGTCATTTTCGTCAGACACGTGCGGTAGGACCGTCGATGTGGGCCACGCTGGCAGCGACGATGTCGTGTTCTCTAAGTCCTGTGGACCAATTTTACTTTTATTACAATGATTTATACATTGACTAGGCGTCCTGTCATGTCCTGTCAACGCTGGATCCCAGCACTATTTTATTGCATTGAAAAACGTGTCTGCACTAACATATTAGAAATATATGTATATGTATAGATTTTTTTTAATGGCTGAATAAAATATGTTTTTCCATTGTTTTTCGCCATAATCTTTCGCAAAATTTAAGTTTAGAAAAAATTTTGGCGGTCAATTGTCGTTTTTAATTCTGAACATTGTTGCATTGATTTTATTTATTCAAATGCTAACCGTTTCGTATGTGGGTGGTTCGGTAGTCTCTGGTTCAGATTCGACCCCCGGGCAGGTGAGGCAGCGCGGCGCAGGTGGCCAGCTCCCGGCGGGGACCGATACGCGGTACACATGCCGCTCCCCTGCTTTCTCTGGTGCTGTGCCAATCACGTATCTGAAAAAAGAGTGGAGGAGTATAGTTGAGAATTAAAAAAAAAGAGTTTCTCAATACGACTGCACTTTTTAATGGTAATCGTTTTTACTGAGTGTTCTTTTTATATTCGAAAGCTAGCCCTTGTCACGCAGTCTTTGCCACCCGCGACAAAGAAATTGCTAGCAGATAGGTTGAAGTTTATAACCATTTATTACCAAGTCAGACTTACAACAATCGTCTTCTCTCATCCCATCCAACGAGCTGGGTTATCTCGAAGCTGCCCTGCGTGAGAGTGGTCCTTGTATCCGCAGTGAGGTGCACCGCATGTCGCCAGATGCCGCCCTGGTCGGTGATGGGTGCAGAGGTGAAAACTCCACTCTTGCCACCCACTAGCGCGCCGCCACCGCACCAACCACAGTCTTCTTCCACTGGATCCGCGCCGAGACCAGACCAGCGTGTGCCGTCGGACTCATCTCGGTATATCTGGAGAATAAATAGGGTTTAGTGATTCCAAAGCTTTTGTCTTGGACGATTCTAAGATATCAATAAATTTAAGCAACGGTAGGCCGGGTTAGTAGAAAGAAAGGGGACCTCTGGTGGCAAAATATTCTTGTGCGGTTCTATCCTATATTCTACACGTTATTTTCAGTTCTTTCTTTCCTACTTCGGAGATTAGGTTGTCGTGTCATCGTAATGTTGACGTTAAGCAGTGTTTTCTGGTGACATAAAAACTTCCTTCACTTAGGTTGGATACCCTTCACCAGCATGCGTTGGAGCATCGTAGTTGAGTGTGTCAGTTATGAGGGGAGACCCGATCCCAGCAGTGAAACCTTAACGGGATGTGGCCAATGAATAATGATGACTAGTAGGCCTAGATTTGCTTGGTGTACAGCCCCTACCTAGCTAACATGGAGTACTTACATCCTGGCAGTTATAGCTTCCAGCGTTGCAAATACTGATGATGGAGACGTTCTGGGGACGGTTGAGGAGAAGCACCGCGATCTGCCGCTCCGACACCCAGCTCGTCCAACGGACGTACCAATCTGGAGGATTAATAGGTTTACTATTAGGATCCTCATTCAGTAGTTATCAATTCTTCTAGGACCAAAATATTATAGAGTAGAGTCGAGAAGAATTGGATGAGATAGAATATGATAGGATTGGGTAGTCTGGGATAGAATAAGATCGGATACGATAGCATAAGATGCGGAAGGATGGAATATAAAATAAAATGTCATTATGAACATACAGAATGGAACAGGATAACGTAAAACAGAATAGAACAGAAGAATTTAAATAAAGTATATAAAGTAAATGACCTGCGACAGACTCGAAACACAGTAGTGGCTTGATAACAGCTATGTTTAGCCAATTTTGGCTCGGAACACTTATAAAAAAGCTAAGATTGCCAACATGCATCCATAGGGCATTGTTATCGGCCCGAGTGCCAAGCTCGAGCTCGCACAGCTGTGACCCAATTACATCGTTTAAAGTTTCAGGGCTAAGACTTCTTGAAGAAACTGTATGAGCTTATTTTATGTAGTCTTAAAACGGGTCGCTGGTGTTTTTCTCGTTGTGGCAGTTTGCGTGTCATACCTGATAAATGTGGCGACGAGGTAGCTTTTTATGGGAAAACAGTCGAACGGCGGCGGTATTTCGACATACACTTTGCACTTTTTATGGTAATAAAGCCGAATAGAGGTGAGCCGAAAAATATTTTGCACATTTTATGGAAATACAGACGAACTGCCGTAATCTGACTAATATTTCGTACTTTTTATGGGAATACAGTCGACCGCGACTGCGAAATCAGACTATGTAATATTTCACAAGGGTTGCATCATCGTATGTCTTACAATCGAAGAGTTCGATATGAGTTCATACTCATCATCAATCTTAAATCATTTTAAAATTTTAAGTGGTGATAGCCTAGTGGTTAAAATTCGGCCTCCTACTTGGGGGGTCCGAGTTCGAATCCCAGGGCGCGCACTTCTGACTTTTCGGTTTCTTTTATGGTGGGACGCTCAATTTTATTATCTACCCAATATAAAAAATTCCGAATTCATTCCAAAAAGAAATGACTGGAAGGAGGTTAAGGAGGAAGTCATGATCATGAGGTTCTTAAAGGACTAATGGAAGCTTTTGATCAAAGTTGTTACATGATAAGATAAGGTCTTACCTTTATCAACTTGTGATGAGAACTGTATCGCATGAGAGAACAGGAATTTGGGCGTCTTCAAGCTCACCACGTAAACTGTTACCACTGGGTTGTTTGTGTTGACCTGAAATTGTATAAGACTATCTAAATAAGTATAATCAACACAATAGCCTAATTGGACGTTGGTTTCTTGAAACGGAGGGACTTGGTCAAATCCGACGCGCAATCCTATTTTTAAAGTTATGTGCGTATTGTAAGTAAATTATCACTTACTGCGGTAAAGGAAAACATCGTGAGGAAACCTGCACTCCTGGGTTCTGGAAGGAGTAAGTTGTCTACCAAACCGCACTGAGCCAGTATGGTGGCCTATACAGCAAACTGTTAGGAGTCATGATGATGAGGATTACTTATTTGTCCATTTCAAAAACGCGTTATAACACGAATCTCGACCATTGCTTGGACATAGCGTTTGGTAATATAATGTAAAATTTTTGCCTGGAAAAGTTCAATCCAGATGAGGTTTAGTGGGCTATGTAGTCGTATCAGTAGCTTTAAAACCAATTACCTTGGGGTACCTCAACGTTCGTATAGTAGGGTAAGCGGGTGGCTCAGGCTGGTCCAGTCCATACCAAGCGTATTTGTGCTCCTTCACCTGGGTGTCGTTGTAGGTAGCATACATGAGGGTCTGGCCGTCAGGACTGAACCAGAGCGCTCGGTCCAGGCGAAGTACTTCAGTCTCGTAGAGGAAATCGGGTACGCCATTAAAAATTATTCCTGGGACACCTGAAAAGAGAGTACAGTCTTTAATGGCTTTGGCTTCTAGTAAAGCTATAGACGAATTCCAGAATAAGTCAAATTAGACGATTAAGAGCCCACGAGATGAGAGCCAAAGAATAGTGTAATGTGACCTTACGTTGATGTCACATCTTTTTAATTTTTTAATTAGAACAAATCAATTCCACCTGATGGTAATTGGCGACGATACCTAAGGTGTTGGGCGGATTAACTAAGCAAATGCTTATTTACTCTTCTCTTGAAGCTGTATCACACCTGGGCGGGAATACCGACGCACGCAAGTTATTTCAATCCTTCGCAGTACGCATAATAAGCGAAGAGGAAAATCACGTCCTTCGAACTGGTGGAATGTTCACAACATAAGGATGGATAGTGGCCATACGCCGAGTTGTTCGATGGAGGAAGGGGGACGGTGAAATAGTTTCTAACAAGTCCTGCGCACTCTCTCCAAAATGTACCCTATAGAAAACCGAGAGGCTGGCTACCCTGCGCCTGTGCTCGACATAACATCTACTCGAGTTTATAGAGTATGTTAGGACTGGGGTCTAGAATATAGAAGCTTCTGGAAGATGGTACCTACCACGTAGCTAACCTAACCTAAATCCTTCCTTAAGCTTTGTAAAGATTTAAGCGGTTTTACAAAGTTATTTTCACGAAAGAGGTTTTTATCGTGATCAATATTAAAAAAACACCGCGAAAAGGTTGGAAGGGTCAGGTTTCTACATGAAGGGATAATGTTATTGATCCTCTATGCATTTCAGATACCTTTGATGTGTATAGGTCACAGGGTTGGGTGGAAATTGATTCATAGTTTATGCGAAGCGCATCTAGCCCGGGGGTTTGCGTAGTTTGAAGTGATCGGGCGAGTTAAGCAACAGTGTTAGGGGAACCGCTAATGGTTCAAAATTTTTGAGAGCAGCGTGCTTCGCAGGGTGCGGAAACGTCCCGGTTGTTATCGTGATAGAAGTCGTTAGGACTTCGGTCAGAGGAGAGGTTGGAGGCCTTACTGGTTGGAGGGGAAGCGTGATGAAGTACGTGTTGGCCTCTTAAGTTACAAGGAAAGACTTACTTTTGATTGTTGGATTAGATTGAAGCAAATTAGACGATGGAAAAGTCAATACAATATTATTTTGACGAAAATTTAAATTTTTAAAAAACGATTTTCCACTCATCATCTTATTTCATTACTCGTTTATCAGCTATTACCAAAAAAACACACTATATTTTTTGCGAAATCGTCACGTGAACAGCACGCTTTATTAAGCACAGCGCACACGTGAGACGAATTTGCTTAACGACATCTATTGTACTATTTTCATAATCCAGCTCTGAAATGGTTTCAATATGGTGCCCGTAATTTGGAATTCGGTCCTCGTTGAGTGCTCAGCCAATCTCGAATGTTAGGTACGTGTCGTCTCGTTGGCGAGTAACAGTTTCTAACGAATAATGTTTAAACAAAGATATATATCACAAAACGAACATTGAAAACTGTGTGTAAGTATATAGGTATTTGATTGAAACGAACCATTCAAACCATTACACAATTTTCGTTTTAAAATTGTTCCTTAATTTTTGTTTGTTTCTAATTGCAAAAGCCAAAGGTACGTAAAATATTACTTCCTTTCGCATTGTTCTTAACGCGCTATTTATTGACACTAGTAATGAGCGATTGTCCTTGCTTTCATTCGGTATAGGTCCGTAGACCAGATTCTTTAAACGAATATGCTAGCATTTTTTTAATATCTATAATTAGGGATATTATCGTGTTATTAACCATATTTTTGAAACACCTTGTATATGTCAGTATAATAAAAATTATTAAATCTTCAATTTCAATTTTAGAATAAAAGGGAGTATGACGTTAATCGCCAACATCTGACAGTGAACCACATCCCTTCATTATCCAGAAACCATTCACGTATGCCTCCTTAAAACTCGGTAGTTATTAGTCGACGATTTCTTCATCGTCAGAGCACGTGCCTCCATTTCAGATGGGTTCACTGAATGAGCTGAGAGTTATTTGAGGGTGTTTTGTTATTGGTGATTCATGACCAGTAGCAAGTTAATAGGTTGCAACTTACAAGGTTTTATTGCTAATTTATTGTTGGTTGGATTGAACCAAAAATAGCCCATTATTGAGTATGGGTCTTTGTATGGAAGAGGCCCAGTATTACACTAGGTTACTCCAGAGCGGATTGGTGGAGGTCTGGACAGAGGCTGGGGTGGTGCATTAGCAGACTGTTTTGGTTGGGTTATCTGTTCGGTTGGGTATCGATGGTTTTCTGATGTTTCTTAGATACGAGTAAGTGGAGAGAGATACAGAAGTCTGCGGGACATTTTGCCTATTACCTTCCTTTTGTCTTATCATCTGTACTCTCAATGGTACAGTAAACTTAAAAGAATTAATGTTAAAATAACCCATTTACCGCCCCCAACCAAAACTTGGCCTCTGCACACTGCAGAGGTAAGAGTAGCAAAAACTTGACAACGTATACCTAGAAAAAGTGCAAATATGCCACTGGCGACCTACACTACATTCTTCAACCTCACCTGTGCTAGTGATCCTGCAGACCAAAGCCTTGAGGACTTTCGGCTTGTAATATATGTCGTTGTCGTGCACAAACACCAGGCCGGAGCCGACGGGCGCCCACTCCGCGTATTGGATCAGCGGCGCTGATCTGTCGTCTTCTACTGGTGATATCGGGATCTTATTCCTGAAACAAGCACAAAGGTTTCTGACCTAAAAGAACAAGAACATAGCTTCACGCTGCTGTTTTCACGAAAGCGTAAAATTATTGGAAATTCCCTCACAGCAATATGCTCTGAAAATGTACGATGGGAGTGTTCAAAAGAAGAGTGAATAGGCATATATTAAGTTAGTGTGTCCAACACCTTAGACATCATCACCACTTACCATCAGGTGGGATCGATGTCAACCATTAACTTATTTTGTATAAAAAAAGCCGTGCATTTGACTATCGTGGTTCACTTTAAGGGCCTATACCGCTGTAAAACTTGTGAAAGGAGAACCGAACCAGCAGTAGGACGGAATCATTAAATTACCCTAACCTTAAGAATTGGCTTATCGATTGTTATCTATCAAATACAACAGTTACCGACGTATTTACGTGTACTCTGCACAAGCAAACGCTAAAGAATCTGTTTGCCAATAGCAGTCCGCTCTTTACTTTATTGCATTATATTTCTTACTCAACAACTGTCATTATGATTACCGATTAATGACATCGTAGACATGGTACCGAGCCAGCCGCGCGTGTCTCCATCCAGGCCTCACGTCTGATATCAGCAGCACGAACTTCAGGTCTGCTGACACCTTAAAATCCACGGCATTCAGCTCTCTCTGAGGACAAAACATGCTGTTGGTGACAAAATAAACTGGAAATATTTAGGCATTTTTTTTTGTAAGGGGGACCATTTTTACGTCACTTTTTATGACCTGTGGGCGTTCCATTAGGTCACTAATTAGTAGACGAGACAATAGTGATCGTCGCTGCCTTGGACATTGACACCAGAGATGTCACCAACACGTCATGGGCCAAGAAAAATATGGTAAAACCTTCCCAATCCCTTTGGCACTCTTTATTACTGAACCTTCATAACGATCTCCAAACGTTTCTTCTATATTACGAACGTTGACTAGCAGAGAATGCTTTTAGCGTCTTTGTTCCTCCAATCTTTTATAACTCACAAAAGTTTGAAAGAAATAAATACTGCCTAAGCTCTTTACAGAATGAAAACATGTTTCATGCTGCCATCAGTTTTTGTAGACTCATCCGAGTTTCGACATCGTATTGTCTCTCGAAACTGTATGTTTCACTATCGAGCATTAGGGAGGGGTCGAGGGATTAAAAAGAATGAGATGTGAATTCAAAATAATTTGGAGACTTTTTTAAACTATACGCAGGCCAATAGGTAGAACTAAACTGAAATAGTACAGGCAGAACTGACGGGAATCAGTCGGAGAAGACTTTACTAGGACATAGGCATTTTGAGCACTTCCGTCCCCAATTAGTTAATACCAGTTTAGCGTAGGTTGTGGCGGAATGCGATAGAGATTCAATTGTGTTGGGATATGATGAGGATGAGAAACTGCTGGATTTTAGTGGGGAAAAGAAAACCAAGGACAAACGAGTCACCTGACTATAAGTGATCATTTAGCGACACTAGCGATGACATCAAGAAATTTTGCAACCACTTTGTAGAACATTTGCAAGAGGCTCTTGCTTTGCCAAGGTAAGTTGAAAATTGACGTGAAACGGAACAACATTCACATGAAATATGGCTCTATTACGTAACAGTAATGTACGGGATCGTCGTCGCCAGCCTATTATTTTTTTGCAGTGCCAAGGTGTACATTAGTCTTCGTAAAGGATCCACCTTTCACCCTTTATGCAGGCGATTTGCTCAATGGCTTAGTGGCATGGAACCACTCCAACGAAATATTTAGTACACCCATTACTAAATTTCTCGGCACGCCTGGATATTATACATTCCGAAGCTATAAAACAAATTAGATGTAATTCTGTAATGTTTTTTAAGATATTTTGAAATAAAGTAACTTGCAACCGGAATGCCATTACAAAAATTTTGCGATAATTGCAAAATTTGCGATTGCTCGGAGATATCAAATTCGTATTTTATATTAGTTTGGTCACAAAGTGTATATTAACAATCAGCGAGTGTTAAGTAAGCGATCACATACGTAATTCTATGTTTTTTTTGCACATTCCGATCGTTTGCTGCTTGTTCACTGTTTGCAAATTTTGTTTAATAGGGTTACTGAATTTGTTATTGCAATTAATGAGTCTTTCGCCAAGAAACTCAGAAGCCTTTACCTAGTGTTTCTCAACCTCTTTTGTGTCATGACTCATATTTAATATTTCAAATTTTTTATGCCCCCTAATTTTAAACATAAAAATATTATATTTGTTCACTTAAATTATAAATGATAGGTTTCAGGAAGAAATCACTATGAAACTTTTATTGAAACACAATGAGAACAATTTCAAAATTTGTTAAATTTGGCACCGAATTCTAGCATTTAATTTAAATGACCCGGAACAGGAGGGTTAAAAACGTGTCGAGTAAATTTTTGAACCACCCCCCTCCCCTCCCTTCACTAACAAACCACGGTATACCACCACCATGGTAACGATTAGAAAATAATGTCTACTTGACATGTTGGTATGCCAAAATTTCCATTCGAATGGTATAACCTTCAAATTGAACCAAAAAACGTAACGCAATTACGACATTTAACTACGTCATTCACGTCCTTCGAAATCTTCTGCATGAAGTTTCGCGCCCATATGACAGAATGTACATTAAAATGGCGGCCGCGTCACGAGGTCCCCAGGCTCCACTGCACACATTTAACATCATTAATGAACTTTAACCGAAACGATTCGGCTTTCCAGTTTATTTTGACAATAGGTTTGCATGCACCTAAAGTTTTTGGATTGTTATATGGCTACTGCGGGCTTCAGCTTATGAATTACACCCTACTTTCTGTTGCAATCTAGGCAAAAGACTGTTCTGCTCTAAAAACTCCTTTGTAGTTCTTGAATTACCTCATGAATGCTACCGATAATTGCCTCACTACTGGGCTCGGGTCACTCAGAATATGAGGTGTACAGGCCCCAATCCAAGCTGGCCAAGTGTAGATTGGTGGGACTTCTTCATCACGCGTGCAGGTTTCATCATGACGTTTTCTTTCGCCGAAGCAAGTGATAATCAACTTCTGTATACCGTACTGCACCTGGGTTCGAACCGGGGACCACCATCCAAGAGAAGAACGTTCACTAGGCTACCACTGCTCAGAAGATACCATCTTATATTTATATTTCATGCGTGTTTACTTACGATACGAAAAACCATTAATATAGGAATTAGAAGTAATATTTTCGCTGGGAACGTCACAATAAACTCATAAATCATAGTTAAGTACCATCATTTATTATAGCGGAGCAAGATAGATAGATGGCGCTGACGTCACTGATTTATCGACTGTTGACATTCAAAAGACACATGGGCATAAAATATGTCCAAAGATATAATTCATAATTATGCCCATAACTCTAAACCTTATTAATGTAAATGCGAGTCTGTCTGTCTGTTATATCATGCCTTAATTGCTGAGCCGATTTTTATAACACTTGGTACAGTAGAATAGATTTAGGATAATAATAGGCAACTTTTTTCGAAATAAAAAACGTGACGGTTTTGATTTCAAAACCGTTGACTTTCTACCTCTATTTAGAGGATGAAAGTTTGTGTAAAAATTCAGCATTATCGAAGGTATAAGCATAACACTGTATTCCTGTTTTTTAACTTTCTATAAATTAATTAATGATCACTATTCCACCTGATGGCAAGGTGATGTGGTCTTAGATGTTAAAGCGCACTAACAGCCGCGTAATAGCTTATTCACTCTAGACTTGAAGAAACTGACGCTGAACTTATTCCAGTCCTTCGCGGTACGTATGATGAAAGAGGACGCAAAGCGCGACGTTCGTACTGGCGGAATGTCTAAGACCAAGTAATGGGTACCGGCCGTGCGTCGACTCGTTCGATGATGGAACGGGGATGAGGGAATTACATCGTGTAATTCCTGAGCACACTCCCCAAAATGTATCCTGTAGAATGTGGTGTTGGTGGGAGGTGAAGAGGAGGGTTTACGACGTGGACGTAGTCGGGGGAAAAAGCTAGTGTATTATAAATCAATATATATGAACATGGACTGTCAATATCACGAGGTAGAAATAGCAGCAGTTTTACCACAGACTAATGTAAAAGTCACAGATGTAAACGCCACGTCGGTTGCGTTCAGGTTTGCCGAAACAGACCTAAAACATTTCGTTGTTAGGACTAGTAAAATAAAACTACTAACAACAGTAAACTACGGCCGACTGTTTTACTTCAAATTGAAACCAATTACGTACCTTCCTCATAAACCCGCAGCGGTAAATTTACCTTCCAAGAACGTTTACGAAATAATTCCTTTATAGTTTTCTCTCAGTACAAGGTGTCGATGGTGCGGTTTGCTATTACAGGATTTATGTACTTTGTTTAATAAGTAATTAGTCGATGCTAATTTTTTTATTCCGCAACAGTAGCGAACCGAAAGCACTGAATCAAACGGGTTCAAACCGAAGTGCATTACTTTTGTCTTAGAAAGAAAGGCAGACTGAAACAAGACAGAAAGAAAAAAAGAAAACTGCGAAACAGAGAAAAATTATAGAATAGCAAAAAAGAGAACAAAGAGCGGAGAGAGAAAAGAAAGAAAAGACAGAGATAACAACAGACAAATTGAAAAGAAAAAAAAACAATATTGTTTACTATAGTAAGATATTATATAGTACAGCATCTTACTATTGTAAACAAAAACAGAAAGTATACAGACCATTTTAACTTACTGACCGACGTCTCCAACTTACTAGGATTTATTGACGTATCCACATCTGGGTGTAAAATGTCTCTAAAATTGCGATACTTACTCCGATGTAATACGGCGCTGAGAGAGTAAGGCCCGGGTAGTGTTTTAACAGTAATTATATCGGATAGAAATACAAAGTTTGCGTCCCCGGTGCGCATAACTAACTCAACTTTGCAAAGAACCTTATTAAATTACCAGTTTTCATTTCACGGAACTACTAAAAAGCTGTGTAATATTCTATAACTTTCATTTTCGTATTTCTTCACCCTCAAGAGTACGGGCTGAATAGGTATTATGAATTTAATCTTATACTGTAAAGGAATAACTGTTCTAACAGGTTAAATATTATAAATGAATAGGTTTTTTTTACTATCGAAAAACTGAAAAGTAGACTGTATACTGTAGGTGGGTTCGTTACATTTCTGCACGTACCAAACAGGAATCTTATTCACGTTGCGTGGTGTCTACTCATACGGCGGCGTCGAGTTAGCAATATTATTTTCATGTGTGAGCCGCTAGTTGTCCCAACTCCACTTGCACGAACGTATCGGACTAATAATTATGAAAATGGCGAAGAATTAGAACGACTGAAAACAGATTTTTTGGCTCCAAAAGTGCAGCAGCACTTAACACCATAACAACTATTAACCCTTTGTAAGGCTCAGGTCCTATCTTGTGTGGAGTACTGCTGCCATATATGAGCTGGTGCTGCCAAAAGTCACGGGTCAGCATTGGATTCAATGGAGAGGCGTGTCAAAAGGCTTATTGGTTAAAACCAACCTCCAAAACCTCGAGTACAGGCGCAGAGTTGCTAGCCTCTCAGTATTGTTTAGGAGTGTGCGCAGGAATTATATAAGTTAATTTCCCCATCCCCGTTCCACCATCGAACAAGCCGACGCACGGCGGGTATCCGTCCCATCGTCGTTAACACACCGCCCGAATGAACGACGCGTTTCGACTTGTCCTTCGTACTGCGAAGGAGTGGAATAAGTTGCGTTGGTATTCCCGTTTGATTACAACGTAAATGTCTTTAAGTCAAGAGTGAATAGGCTTTTGTTAAGTTAGTGTGCTTTAGCATAAAAACTATATCGCCACTTACAATCAGGTGGTTTTGTAGTCAAGGGCTTACTTGACAACTTATTGAATTAAAACAAGAAACTTGTGAGCACCGATTGTGGCGGATCGACTTCAACCACTGGGGCCGGTGGCACTTGGTCACGAATAAGAAACCAATTACGAATTACAAACACGAATGAGAAGAATATATTGCCAGAACTAAAATAATGTACGGAGGATTGGATGGTTGGAAGCAATTTCACTACAAGTGGATACCCTTAACATAAACAACATTTTTTCTCATTGAATCGTTCCACCGTTAACCCTGTAATTTCCCTCAGTCCCGTGTACGTTAGCAGTAAATCCGTATAAAGCGTTCAATCGATGTTACCCTTGGGAGAACTTACGGCCGTGCGTTACACCGATACGAATGTATACGCGTTTTATTTACAATTTTTACTGCCTTCTGAAGGTTTTAGGAGTAAGAATGTAATTTATATTTTGGCGTGTAGACGTAGATGAAGACTTTTTCCTTTAATTTTTTTAGGTTATTTATTTATAGTTCGCCAACTGGTGCGCTTGAGTGACATTTTTACCTCTAAAATTATAGAGGCATTGGAATCTCTTATTAAAGTACTGATGCTTCATGTGCGTCATTTTACAAGGGCGACATCAAAGAGCCCAGTCAGCCTTCCAATAGACGATCAGGTCATCCTTGAGCAGGAACGGCACTATCCTTCTATCCTTCTTTCACAACCTTCCACGAAGATTGTCTGTCCTAAGAGACCGGTCATGTAAAGCAACAGTGAGCGGTCGGTAGGTGGCAATTTTTCTGAGTACTTTTGGAATGCTTAGACCAAAAGTACTTTACTAAAGGTCTAGCCTAATAGTACAACCGGGACTCTATTCGTAAGTCCCATCTGTTTCGTCCTTCTATCTCAGAGATCTATTATAAGTTCTATCTGTTTCGTCCTTTTATCACGGAGATCTTTTTCAAGTATAATGGACATGTCATATGTCTTTATCCAAAGCGGTCATAAAACGGTTGTTTCAGCGGTTTTATATTCAAAGTATTAAATTTGAAACTGAAAAATAATTTGATGAATATTTTATAAAAATATTTGATAATTTATAAAGTTGTTTATCATTTAAGACATAAGGAAGGTCGTGAATTGTGATAGTGTGTAAGCGTTAGATTTTGGTATATTTCACTACTACTAATTTTTCCCACAACTACGTCTGCGTGGTATACCTATCCTGTTCACACCCTCCCCCCCTCTTTATCGCTCCATAGTCAACACCACATTTAGTGCATAATTACAAAGTGTTCCAATACAAGTGTTCCACTTTTACTTAGTTTTTTTCCAAAAAAATTACTCTAAAAAGCCAGTAACCAGAAAAAAATAGTTATTGTGACATGACTGTAACAGTGAAAACATAATTATGGTATCGCGGACTTATTTGTGGATATTGTCCTTAATAAAACTGTAGTACATCACTTTGCTCTATTGTCAATAATTTCCGCTGCGTCCACGATATAAAGTTTCTTTTTTCACGTTGGGTTACAATATTAAAGTTTACATAAGGACCTCTAACGTTTTTGCAAATACATATTTTATAGCCAAATTAGGGGTAATGCAGGATTCTAATAGAAAAACAATTTTCAGATTGACCCAGTACTTTCGGTTCCTATTCTCCTCAAACAAACAATAAAATATTTCCTCTTTATAATATTAGTATAGATTACTATAGACTAGTATACATATAGTATACATATATGCCCTATTTGAAGAACCAAATTCAGTGAGCGCTCAGCGACATCGCACTAATGGAATTAGCAAAACTCTATCTCGTTAATAATATACGTAGGACGTTTTGCTTCTGCCGAATAACGTCGCGCATAATTTTAATTAAATTCTCTACGCTTTGGTTTTATACCCGACGCAAAAAGCAGTGTTGTAAATTTTGCGTAGCAGCAAAAAAAGAGTTATAAGTTTTGTGTAGCAGTAAAAATGTGTTAAAAGTTTTGTGTAGCAGCCAAAAAAGTGTTATAAGTTTAGTGTAGCAGCAAAAATGTGTTATTAGTTTTGTGTAGCACCAAAAAAGTTTTATAAGTTTTGTGTAGCACCAAAAATCTGTTATAAGTTTTGTGTAGCAGCAAAAATCTGTTATAAGTTTTGTGTAGCAGCAAAAATCTGTTATAAGTTTTGTGTAGCAGCAAAAATGTCTTAAAAGTTTTGTGTAGCAGCCAAAAAAGTGTTATAAGTTTTGCGTGTCATCCTACTAATATTGCAAATTTGTGAAGATATTTGGATGTTTGTATGTCCGTCATGCGCACCGTTGATTGGATTAAGATAAAACTTGGTATACAGATAAACCACACTCAGTTCATGAACATAGAATATATTTTATCCCTACTGTAGGTTCCCCTGAGACGATGTGCACGATTATATGTATGTACGGATGTTTACATTTCGTTCACGCGTTAACCGTAGAATGGATAAAAATAACACATATTGGATATCGTGTGGGATAACACAGTTTATTTTTATGAAAATTACGCAGTAAAAGTCGCGGGTAGACACTAGAAACTCATAATATATTTATCGTTTCACAATTCTTTGTACAAGACATATTATAAATTGCACTTACGCACTGTTTCAAGTTTTTTGTATATGACTTTAACTCATGAATGGCCCACTATTGAGGACGCGTCACTTCGTCGTGAAGAGGCCTAGAGCATACTCCACCACGCTGTTCCCGTGTGGATTGATGGAGGAGTCAGTGGCGACCCAAAGAATCGGAATATGTTGAAACCTTATAATAATTAATACTGATATTTTTAAAAGTTATACGCCTATTGTTATTAATTAAGATAATTAATTAATGTACTCGTATGTGTCGCGTCAAGATCACCTTTGTATATGCTACGGGCTACTGTAACTGTTAAACTGTGTATCGCAACGAAGAACTATGACGAGCGGACTCTGAAATAATATCCAAGAACTCTTCGAGTACGCAACCCTCCCTGAGATCTCATCAACGGTCATGCGCACGTCTTTTCGACTTCCGTCAACTCTACCCCATCAGCTGTCACTAGTTAGACGTCCAAGCGATATTGACGTGTGCTAATTTCAAGTGCCCACAGATTACAGTTCTTAGTTCCGTCACAGACTAAACTGCATTGTTTTTGTCTCCTCCGGCAAATATATCTTTGAAAAGATGCGCTGAGGAGTTTCCTTCGCTGTTCTTTAGTGTGTTGCTACTCTTTATAATGGCTTCTTTCGAAAACGGTGTTACATTCCAAAAAAATGCGCTCATGCGTATATTGAAAATACCTACATGAAATAAGTGATTTGAGTTTGAATGACTGTGAGTTTTTAATTTATTAAATTCCTTCCTTCTCCCCTGAGACGAAAAAGTTTTTATAACGCTCGTAGGCCATCGATAAAGTTTAATGACTGTTATATAACGATAACAGCTGGGACGACCGACTTCCGTATCCTCCGAAGCTCAAGTACTTTTGCCACTAGCGGTCACCTATCCTCCTACAAAGTAATCTTTATCTTAAAGCCATCTATTGAGAACCATTGAGAATCATAATTATTTTCGGAAACGTCAATCGAAAGTTTGAGTTAGGTCAGTAAGAGTTGAAATGAGAGGCTGCCACGAGTGGCGAGGGAGATTCTGTCTTGAGCGCTGGAGTAGAACTGGTGTGTGATTATGCCACACGGCTGTACCGAACCTGCCGCGTTTCCCAGTCGAATCCTAATTTAATCGGCGTGCATCCTTATGATCGTTGTTTATTTTACTGTGAATTATTGTTAATTGGTGAAATACATGTGCGAACTAAGTGTTCGGCATATTATTTTGGTTATTCCGCCATCTTTAACCCGTCTAATAACGATCCTCAAAGGTTCCAGCCGTTTTGTATAAGTCCTGTTATTTCACCTTGTTGACATGCAAAATTAGTATTTAATAATCAAAGTCCTATTAACTACTAGCAGTACGTGGCGCGCGTTTCTATGCACCAACTTATAAAACTTGGGTCTGGCCGATATCGTTTTGGTATCAAAATCTTTTCCAGAGAATTCTGAACAAAGTTGCTACAGACGTCAGTGCTCTATTTCTTACAATTTCAGAGTCTGTAAAGGATAAAGATACAAACACACAACACATTGATTTGAAAAAAGTCGACTCATAAGTTGAGAAAAACATACCTCACGCTAAACGTAAAAGTCGCACAAAAAAGTCCCTTAAACATAAATATAACTGGATGGATGGATGAGTTGTAACTGACTTAATGGCCTCTGCTTAAATTTGTTCCTGTTATTAAGCTGATAAAATATTCAGACAACGCGCTCAATCAACGTACGGGAAAGTACCAAGGTTTCGTATGGTCTTCCTGTTACACCGTTGCAAATCTATACATGCTAAGATTGTAAATGCAAGTTTCTGGGGATGGATGGATGTTTTGTTATTAAATGTACTGAATTGATCTGAATGAAATTTGGTACAGGTAGACATTATAGTGCGGGATAGCACGTAGGTTACATTTTAACAAATACAACGCGGGCGAAGCCGCGCGCGGTCTCTAGTATTTGATACTTTATTACGAGCGATTTTTGAGTATGTCGGAGCCGTAACATACTCAAAATGCGATTGAAAACAGAGAAAATAAGATAAGGCGAGTAGGTAGAGGCAGCTAAAATAAGATGTGAATATACATGAATATAACGATTAAAGGGATATGTTTGTCCTGAAGAATCGAATCCAAGACTTCCGTCACTCAGGTTACTAACCACTAAACCAACAGGCGTTCACATCGTCCCTTAGCTATATTAAAACGAAGTGTAGGCAGTGAGTACTTAGGTATACAATCTGTGGTTTTTTTAAATATATATATTTTTTAATATCTTTGGACAACTCACACATGGCCATTTGTCCCCAAACTAAACACTATCTTGTACTATGTTGATCAGACAACTGATAAACATACATATGTATATATTTTTAAATACATACTTATATAATTACTTTTACACACAGAACAAACATTTCTGCTCATCACAGACAAGTTTGACCTGGGTGGGAATCCACGACCTCCGGTGTGGCAGACGGGTTCACTACCACTAGACCAACCGGCCTGTCATTATTGATTTATGATGTCTTGACAAAGATTGGTCCACGCAAATACGCCATAATGGCGCCATAACGAGCCAGATGATAAAATATGTATGTATTCCTTCGAGTTCGTTTGTTAGTATCATTAATATCATAATAACCGATGTAGTTATCGATATATGTTGGAAAGATATATGTAAGATAAGGAAAGAGAGAGATATATATATATATATATATATGTGTTTGATAACATGATTACTAACCATTTGATTATTTTACTACTGCCGAGTTAATACCACACCAGTGCATTGGAGCTGCGTGGTGGAGGCTCTAGGCCACCTCAGTATGGGCTAAGCCTAGTTCATATTCATACCTATAATTTGACAGTCACATTGTCCTAGAAATTCGTGGTGCCAGGGTACGAACCCTGGGTACCGTGGACAATGTTTCCCTGCTATTCTTATTAGCTACCACAATGGAGAATCTTGTAAGAGGTAAAGTTGGGCGTCTCATCTAAATAAAGCTAGGAAAAATTTGTTTGATAGGAATGTGAAAAAATGATGTCGTTATACTTCAACAATTCCTTGCATTCAATAAAATTCTTCAACGCTTCAACGATGAAGAAGCAGATGTATTACGAGTACTTTATTCTCAGTAAAGCGTTGGTGACTATCCTGATGTTCTTATTGTGGGCGGTGAAGATGACATCAGGTCACCAACTGTTCGTTTCCCTGATAATATAAAAAAAATGACTAGTGGTTAGAGAACCTGACTGGTACACCGCGAAGGTCGTGGGTTCGATTCTCAGGTCAAACTTTTCTGTGATGAACACGAATGTTTGTCCTGTGTGTCTGGGTGTAAATGTCTTTAATTCAAATATATTTCGTGATTGTATAGGAGAATGGATTATTACTTTTAGATAAAGACAAATTTTCTACATTTCTTTATAGTATTTCTATAACCTACATTCCTGACATTCTGTTTCTAAAGTGAACGGTGAAATAACTCTTAAAGCCTTTCTGAAAAGTCACTGGTAATATTTTCCCACTAGCTATTCCTTTTTCTCTTTTAAAAATCACGTATGTTCAAAGAACTGTGCTATTTATAGTTACACTAACGACGATTAAGCGATAAGCATCAAATGTGTTAAAGAAAATGTTTGGATCTTGATACAGTAAATAATTATAAAAAAAAATTAGAATAATACACAAAGCATTTATTTTAAGTATTGTAGTTTATGTCCCTTTTAAGTTGTATAAAATTTGGTATAAAGTAAAAATGTATAAAGGAAGCAGAAGGCTAGTTATATTTTTATATTTATTTTATAAATAGACATAGTAATTATTTAGTTACTATGTCTATGGAAAAAATAGTCAACATTATACGGGATCTTCCATTTTATACACGTTTGATCATGTGAAGGTCATAGTATTATGTAATCGTATTGTGTAAGATATAAATATATAAACTTTAGCTTTAGTCCACGGCTTCACCCGCGTGGTCTCTTGATAAAAAGTAGCCTGTATATTAACCTTACTTTGATCTATCTTTATGTATCTTATCTTAACCTTTTTTTTTGACAGGCCTGTTGGTCTAGTGGTTAGTGAACCTGACTGCTACACCGCGAAGGTCTTGGGTTCGATTGCCACCCAGGTCAAACTTTTCTGTGATGAACACGAATGTTTGTCCTGTGTGTCTGGGTGTATATATGTATGTATTTAAAAATATATATGTATGTGTGTGTATCAGTTGTCTGATCACCATAAAACAAGCTTACGCTTAGTTTGGGGTCAGATGGCAGTGTGTGAGACGTCCCGAGATATTTATTTATTTATTTTATTTATGCCATACTTCATTCAGTTTCTTTTTAGTTGTATTTGCGTGAAAGAGATTTGTAGTATCACTAGCTCCCACCCGCAGTTTCGCCCGCGTGATGTGTTGTTAAAAATAGCCTATGAGTTATTCCGCACTATAATCTACCTCCGTGCCAAATTACATTCAAATCCGTGTAGCTGTTTATGGTTCAAAGAGTAACAAACATCCATCCATACGAATGGATGCAATTGTGAACTGTTGTTCATCCACCTCACTTTCCCCTTGATCCGTTGTGAGACATCCGAAATTATGATATGAATAAGATACAATAAACATAGCTACACGCCAACCGCTAGCTATGAAACGCATGTCTTAAGCACACAGTGTAAATAAAGTCGTAGACAATGAGCGAGCAGTCTCAAAGCGAGGGATCTCGTGTTAAACAGATGCGCTAACATTTGCCTAAGAATTTATGTATTATTTTCGCCCTCTCCGACAGCGCTAGGTACAAAAATACAGAAAGATTAGAATATCTTGTTGTTGTTGAATATCTTAGTGTCACGGAAATCGTGTTACGCCTTTCTTGTTCTATACTGTGGATTTATACAACGCTACGCATTAACTCTTCGATTATGTCCGATCGATATTTGCTACCAAAATCTTTTTCACAGAATTCTGAACAAAGTTGCTTAGAAGTTGCTATGTACTACCATTTCAGAGTCCATAAAGGACAAATAAACAAGTGATATCTTTGTGATTTGAACATAGGTCTTTAGACACTTCAAAGTTAAAAGTCTCTAATTTGCAAAGTTGTATCAGAAGTTGTTTATCACTTGCTACGGTGAAGGAAGACATTATAAAGAAACCTGTACTCCTGTGAGTTGTGAGAGAGAGTGTGTGAGTCCACCAATTCGCACATGGCTAGGTTGGTGGATTACAGCCTGTATTCCTCACATTGTATATTTATTTATTTATACTTTATTGACTCATACAAATATTGTATAATCAAAAGGTGACTAAATATATAGGTAATTTGTTAGTTAAGGTTTGTTTCAGTTCTTTTCAACTTCATTAGAAGGAAGAGAAGAAACCGTGAAAGGAACTCGCACTTGAATTAAATAATCTTTTTTATCGTTTAAAACAAAACCGACTGCAAATGCGTCCGACAAGTTTTGCTCTTGAATTTTGTTTATAATTGTCTTTCTAATACAATAAAACTATAATTCTCAACGTAGTCGCAACCAGTTAAATACGCATTATAATTCAAATACTAACCGTCAGGTGACGTTCAAAATTACATACATCCGACAAGCTTTTGAACCAAATAAAGAATTATAAAAATCGATCCGCTCAGTACAAAGTTCTGAGGAAACATATATGTACATTGTTGTCATGTGTTGTCCATGGCACCCACGACACAGGGAATCCTACTGTGGGGCTATGAGTGTGTAACGTTATTTATTTAGTTATTATTTGCGTTAGAATGTTTGAATTAAGTATTTAATGATTTTTGAAAACCTGGTTCCTAA
>DWJZ01002034.1:0-20800 GCA_018249125.1 Asbolis capucinus
ATAGTGAGAATGAAATGAGTCGAACCTATATATATATGGACGAGACTTCAATCACAGGCGAGTTGTGTGAGGGTGACCGGGCGGAGTAGACATCGGATCAAATAATTTTCCGGGACACTTGGTTGGACCGATCGAGCGTCAGTCTAGCGCAAAGACCCATAATGTAATGCCACAAAGTGGTAGAATAAAATCTTGAAAAATATTGGATTTGAACCAGTCATATATAATATAATACTAATAATCTTTATTAATGCGAATTTATGATACGGTTAATTTAATACATTTTCTTGTGCCCCGCACTCCGTTTACCGCGCGCCCCGCCACCCCATTGCATGAGCGCCCGCCGGTTCATAATTTTATTATATTTATATATTATACAATTTTTTACAATATATTTTAATATCGGTATTTATATAGCCTATGTCACTCGATGATCATGTAGCATTCTATTGGTGAAAGAATTTTTGAAATCGGATCAGTACTTTTTGAGTTTATTCATTACAAACTTAAAGAAATACAAATCGTTTCTCTTTATTATTATTAGTGTTGATAAAACACAAAAAATGCATGGATCATGGTCACAATACAGATGCGCAGAGAAACCCTTGCCGGGTGCTATGTCATGATAAATCACTAGATGAGGGTATTATTTTAAATTGTACATTGTCTGCCAACTATTGACTTAACTTTTCTGTACGCCTGTTTCTCAGTAAGTTAATGATTGTTCATTTATGATGGGAAACAATCAACTTTTTTTTAAACTATCAACGTTCCATCTCGATCGCTTTCTGTACATTTCTTTATCCACTCAAGGTTCTTATTTCATCCAAACTGATTGCAGAATTCCACGACACCGTTAAATTGAGGGTTCCTTCTTCCAGGTAGACAATTATTTAGAAGCAAAGATGTACAGTGATATTGTAGTCTATGATTTCCCCGACCATTACCAGAACCTGACCTTAAAGACGGCTCTCATGATGAAATGGACCCTGGACCGCTGTCTGAAGGCCGAATTCGTGTTTAAGACCGATGACGACGTGCTGATCAATCCTTGGATAATGCGGGCAGTTTTGGAGCAGAACAAGGATGCTGATCTTATTGGTGCGTTTAAATGGTTCAATATTCAAGTGTTATATTTTGGACAAGTATTCGTAAGCTTTTTCACTGCTCGTCCGTCGGTTCACCTGTCATAGTGTTCTCGAGCCCCATCTTAAATAGTAATAGATCGACACGATAACTTATATGAAATTTATTTATGATTTAATACATTCCAGGGTACAGGAAAGAGAATACGTACCTCCACAGAGACGAGCACAACAAGTGGTATCTACCGCGGTGGCTGCACTACAAGGATCAGGTCTCCCAGTATCTATCTGGGACCGGATATCTTATAAATGGTATTCATCATCTTGCCCTCATTCTAATTTCATTCGGGGTCGACTTCGATTTTCTCTTTCATTATTTTCTATAAGCTGTTAACTCCATATAGACTATAAATGGTACCAAAGATTATACTAAAAATATGAATAAAAAGCTGAAACTGTTGAAAGCATTTTTGACGCCTTTTGCACTCGAGTGTTGAGTCTAGGTTACAGAGATGTAGTCTGCTGCAAGCCTCCTCAGTATGACTCATTGATGACCCTCTAGTGGGTTCAGTGGGTTGAAGCCAACGATAATTAAAAACAAAATATAAATTTAAAGATGTTCTTTCCAGGTAAGCACATCAAGAGAATTCTAGAAGCTGCTTCTCAAGTGCCAATTGTGAACCTAGAAGATATCTATCTAACAAACCTAGTGGCGAAGGAAAAACTAGGCCTGGTGCTGACTCACGATGCCAGACTGAGCCCCTACAAGCCTTGGCTGCGATTCTCCTGCTTGTACTGGAGACTGGCTTCCATCCATAGCCTGGGTCCTGAGGAGATGCTGAGTGCTTGGCCTGGTTTACTAGCATTGGGGAAAGAATATGAGAAGAATAAAAATATGAGTCTGTGTGATTTTTATGATACTTACTTTTCTAGCGATATTTTTCTCTTTTAAATGTTCTTGGTCGACTTGACAGGGCTGAAATCAGTGACGATGTGATGGCAACCGTGGCATATCACGAGCTCACGGTCTGACGGGGCTAACGACCCAAGAGGCTGCGAGCTTAGAAGTGATCATTTTTTTAACAAAATGACGACAAACCGCTGACGCGCACGACGCATCCGATGACGACCGAGTTGCTTTGAACTCAGCCGATGAGACAGTATCGCTAAAAAGGCGGGCGCGACGAGACCAGCACTGCAGTGGCAAGCGCGCTGTCGTCCGGACGGCTCCTGAAGGACCTCGGACGGGTCCGAAACTAGTCGGGCGAATCCGACCACATGCCACGTGTGTCAGCCGTTTGTTTAATTATGTATTCATTTAACAAAATTTACTAATACATATAAATTTTATATAAGTACTCAAAATCTAAGTTATAACAAAGACCACAGCTTGTTAATATCAAACAATTATTTTTAATAATATACGGAGCTTTTGAAAATCAGATATTTAACTAAAATGGACGCAATGTTGCTGTCTAGAAACCATCCCAGTGATGTATTAAAAATCAATTACAATGAGACGATTTTGCTTACGACCCGAACCGCTGAGGTTGCAACGGGCCTCAAAATGTATGGGTACACCGCTCACTGAAATTCATATGGATTGTCTCTGAGTTATAGCACACAGACTGGCTTCGAGATATTCCGACCAGTAAATGCGGACGGTTTTTGACTAAGTTATTTTTAGATGAGTTTTGTAAATATAATTATTCTATTAAGCTTAGTGTAATGAATGACAGGCCGCTTGGTCTAGTAGTTAGTGTACCTGACTACTTCATCGGAGGTCGTGGGTTCGATTCCCACCCAGATCAAACTTTTATGTGATGAGCAGGAATGTTTGTTCGGTGTGTCTGGGTGTGTAATAGAAATATATATTTAATTATGTATTTAAAAGTATAATCAGTTATCTGATCACCATAGTACAAGCTAACGCTTAGTTTGGGGTCAGATGGCCGTGTGTGAGTTGTCCAAAGATATTTATTTATTTAATAACATATCAATAAATGCCTTGAAGCCAAGAACAAATGTAAGTTAGAGATGATTTCAGTTTAAATAATAAATACATAATTCTATACTAATATTTTGTTTAAAATGCACCCTTAGGAACTACTGGCACGAATTAAAAAAATCTCTTTGAGTTGGACTTACCATTTACTGTGGAAGGCTGTAGGCTACACAACATCACGCTACCGTCAATATGACCTGAGCCTTATATTCTGTATAATTATATAAGATCCTGTAACAATCAAACTAAGTTGTACAGGGTATAAAGGAAATTATACAAAAAACGGAATTATTATTTTTCGAGAGTTTGTGATATATGTATATATTATAATATGTACATTATTCTATATACTATATTTTTTATTTTATATTTTTTTTAATTTATTATAACTAAAATTTTATGCAATATAAAAACACATAATTCAATTTAAATTTGGTTAAAAACGCAAATTTTCGAGAAAATTATTAAAAGTTTCGTGAGTACACTGACCTATTACGACATAATAGAATTATTGTATAGCGTGCATGACGAATTATTTCAGTTTTATGTAATACAACCTCAAGTGTGGTTACATTCTTCAGATACGGCCTTTGACTCGCAAGAATTCTCGAATACCGTGATGCATTCGTCCGAATACAAATTTAGTATACAATACATTGTTTCGAAACTTATGCAATTGGAATAATAATTGCAAATCCACGTGCCACGTATTTCAAGCATTCATTTTCATTTTAAGTAAAAGTCTGTAACCTCGATTGAGTCGCTGTTCACTGCGCAAATATAATGTAATTTTTGGCTAAGATTCAAAATAAAATAAAAAACATTTGATATTTTTTTTCGAAGTCGATTTTTACGAACATTTTTAGCATTTTCATTGTTCGTTTTTTAACTGTTTTTTTTTTGTTTTTTAACCTAATTTTTAATATATATTCTGCTTGAAACCCTAACTATACTGGGTGAAATTCGATCTGGAATTTTTATAACACAAACTAACAATAAAAAATGTACAAGTTTATATGTTAAAATTCCAGATCGAATTGTCAAAGTGATGTGATAAAATTTCCAAATTCAATTTGCATCAAGTATATCCCTTCTTAATTCATTGAAATTCCCGTATAGGTGGGATAGACGATACAAATACATATGTTACTAGCTCATTTCGATAACAAATCGTTATCTGTATTCGATAATCCGGGATAGTCGGAAATCGAATTTTGGACCCCTGGCAGTTTGACAGCTGTGTTCTTGAATCATGGGAGGGTTTCGGGATCGTGGGTGGCGAGGGTGGAAGCCGGAACCATCCAACAAGCGATCCCGGGAAGAGCGGCACTGTGTGAGTGGCCACCACAGGTCGTTGAGTAGTAACTTATTGACGGGCCCGAATGGAGCATCACGCGCAGAGAACTCCTGTCGTGATCCTTGTGAGATCCCGGACTCCTCTACAAAGCGCCAAGGCGGGCCATCCGGGGAGGTTTTAGTGGGTAAAAATCCCACATATCCTGGTACTTCTTCCAAAGTGCCGGGCACCTTTTGAAGGTTTCCCCCTCGAAAACAAAAAAAAAGGATCATGGGAGGGATTTGTTGGTTGTATTTGTACATCAACTGCGGCATAAGAATCTCTTTTCGTAGTCTTTCGTAGAAATGCTTGACATCAATCCCACCTGATGGTAAGAGGCGATGATGATGTCTTAGATATCTCTTCTCTTGAAGTAGTTTTATTATGCCTATTCATACTTCTCTTGAAGTTATTTATTTTGAAGTCATTTACTTTAAAACATATATGTAGGTTTTTAATTTGACTGTATTTTTTTCCGACTTCAAAAAATGGAGGAGGTACTCAATTCGTGTGTATTTTTTTATGTATGTTACCTCAGAACTTTTCACTGAGTGGAGTGGTGTTGAAAATTTTTTTTGATCGAAAGCTGGTGCTGCGATATGGGACCATTTTTTTTAAAGCGACGTAGTTTTGGGGTTATTATTGCTTTTAATATTTTTTTGTTCTTTTTTACCATATAACTTTTGACTGGGTGGATCGATTTTGATAATTCTTTTTTTAGTTCAAAGGTCATACTAGTCCCGTAGTTTCATGACACTTCAAGCGACATCTGACGGTAGGTTTTGAGATATTAGTTTTTTTTTCTTAATGTATGTTCATAACTTTATATCGGGTTCACCGATTTTGATGATTGTTTATTTAAAAGCTAGTACTTGCCACATGCTACCATTTTATTTTGAGCTAAATCTGACGGGCAGCTTTTAAGTTATCTTTAATAATGCGTATTTAATTGGCTGCGACTGCGTTGACAATGATATGTTACCTCAGAACTTTTCTATGTGTGTACCAATTTTCGTAATTATTTTTTTGATCGAAAGCTGATACTGGTCATGTGGTCTCATTTGATTTTGATCGACATCTGACGTTTAGTGTTTGAAATATCTTTAATAATGCGTATTTAACGGGTTGCGAATCAAATAGTTTCATTATATTACTTGTCGGAGGCATTGGAAGTCGGATTTTTATGATAAAAATGATTAGTTTTATGTTTATAACGTCATACATTTTTACTGTGTCTAATGATTTTAATTATTCTTCAAGTTCAGAAGCGTGCTTGTAGTCAGGTTCAACTTCAGTGATATCGGACTAGTACATTTTAAATAATCTTTAATAATATTTAATTGACTCCCAATCATCAATGCAACCCGTAATTGTCCCACTACTGGGCTTAGGTGTCCTCCCATAAGGTAAGGACCATTATCCACCACGCTGGCCAACTGCAGATTGGTGTACTTTACACACCGTCGACGACTGTCAGGAGTGTAGTTTCTTCACGATGTTTTCCTTCACCGTAGCAAGTGAGAATCAAATTCTGATACGCACATAATTTTGAAAATTAGACGTGTGCGCCGCTGTATTGGAACCTAGGACCTCAGGTTGAAAGACCAACGTTCAAATCATTTCAATTTCTTTACTATATTGTCATTTTATTACTTATCAATGTCTGGTCGGTTTATAAAATTTATAAAATGAGAGGTCCGGTCTGTGGTTGAAATTCAAACTTCATTTTATTTAAAAATATTTTTTTCATTGACAGTACTGAAATTGTCAAACGTCAGTGAGTGTGAAATACACGGTGTGAATAATGTTTTCTATTTAATAATTTAAGGTATTCCCAATACAGTTTTATATGAAATAGTAGCTTCCTGCACTCCTTCTCCGTGGAAACTTTAACAGTGCCTGATTTCATAATCCTACGTAATTTCTGTGAAAAGGGGGACAAAGTTTTTGTTTCACGTATTGATATATTGGGTACCGCAACTTGTGAGCGACATACAAAATCTGATCGAATTTCGTAACAGCACGGCTGTTTGTTTTCGATCCGACGTAAACCGAAGATAAACATTCGAGTCCGGTTTCCAAATGTGACGTGCGTAGAATAACGACGTATTGCGAAAGGTAAGTACTTAGTAAATATAGTGCGTTGAATCTTCTCGAAATCTTACATTTTCACTCAATACTACAGTCTACAGTGAATACTAATTTTTATAATATGTAGACTTTTAGTTCTGGCCTTGTTTCGTATAATAGGACCAGGGAAACTGATTTTAGTCAGTATACTGCCATCTAGTGCAAAACATTATAACTAAATCCTGTAACCATTGACTAAATCTTTAATTTTTAATAAATAATTAATTAATATTAATAAAACACCTACCATCAGTGTTCTCCACATCCATCCAGGGTTGACTGGTGGACAATGCCATTAGGCAGTCTTGCTCTTTGTAACTTCTTGTAAAAGATGACATAAATATGAATAAATAAATAAAATAAGTCAAACCTCAGGACTTTCCTTCTGAGAGACCAAGTTCAAACCCTCTTATACTGCAAGATAAATATTTCTATTCATATTCATATTCTATAAGTATTCTCACAGAATACTTCCCTCGATAGATCAATCCTATCAACTGACAACTACAAAACAAGATAACCTACAAAATCAACTACAAAGTCACCTACAAGATCTATTCCTGTTACCTACATAAAATTTAATTTTGTTTTTTTCTCTTGTAATTTATACTCTATTATGTTCTGAAATGAGAATACTTAAGATGACTCTGTGGTTGGTCGTAGAGGCGGGAACGTGATTATACGATTTGTTTGTATCAATAGCACTCAAACTTTTTTGATAGACATTTCATGGTTTATTAGACGTGGGAAATACCCAGCTGTGATGTCACGGTGAATAGGAAAGGAGACAGTATTCAAGAATCACGGAAACTGTGATTTGTAACTATTTAATATAATAAGAGACCTGTCTGTGGTTGAATTTTAAACTTGAAGAAGTAATTTGTCATTGACAGTACTGAAGTTGCCAAACGTCATTAAGTGTCAAATGCATAAGAGTGCGTAATGTGTCAAATTAATTATTTAATGTATTTCCAATGTATTATTTATTAAGATATTAGCGTTTCTTATAAATAATTTTAACTGTGGTAAATGCTTCCCATCAATTTTAAAGTATTATTGTATTTGATTTAGTATAAATAATTAAACAAAATACTAAATTCCGCCATATTAGATCGAACACCGAGTGACGTCACCATTTCTTAAACCATAGATAAAAGTACTACTGTCACGTTCTAGAACGAAAATTTAATCGTCAAAAATGAAATGACTTTAAATTAAACCTACGTTTATTTCAGAAATAATAATAATGTTGGTTTTACACAATACAGGGAATCCTAGTGAGGGACCAACGATCTTTAATATATGTAATACATAAAAATGTAATTGTATAAATAAATATTACACTTAATAAATTTTAATACAATGTATGTATATAAACATTAGACTTATTTTACTTAAAGGAGACTCTACTCAATTTTTACACATTATGCCTATTATTTTGATTTGTATTAATGTTTTAAAACTAATATTGCTGTGTTGTTACAATTAAATTATATATCGCGACATCTCATAAGGCGTCACACAGTGACGTCACAGAATCCTGAATCACGTTAACGAAGTATTCTACATCTTCCATACATAGAGTTCGGAATATGATTACTCGACGATCGGCCGGTCCGAGAACGTGTTTTGAACTGCATAATCAGGGACTGTATATAACGGGTCGGCAACCTATTCTTGTATGAGGGCCATAGATGTTAGAATGAACATGAAGGATGTGCGAGCCTCATTTCATGTGTCGGTGTTGGGAGGATCACAAGAAACGCCAAGTTGCGTGGTGTAAGTGGGGTTTTTGTGGGCGCACAGCAATGATATACGGGCCTCAGGCTGTCGACCCCTGCTTTAAATCATAGGAGAGATTCTAGGAATTTGATAAAGCAACGGTATAAAGCTCTATATGCAAGGATGAGAATATTTAGATTAAACTAGAAACTTCCCGCGCTTCGATTCGATGAACAGAATGGCTGTCGGTTTATTTAAAGAACACAAAGACATAATATATAGAATAATGAATTGGCTCTTTGATGGCGCATTTAAATATCTTTGGACAACTCACACACGGTCATCTGACTCCAAACTAAGCGTTAGTTACCATGGTGATCAGGCAACTGATGAACATACATATATATTTTTAAATACATACATACCTACATAAATAAAGTTTAACCTGGGTGGGAATTGTACCCACGACCTTCGGTTTAGCAGTCAGACCACCACTAGACCAACCGGCCTGTCGCATTACTGAGCACGGCTCTCATCTCATACTGAGGAGTCGTAATGCGTAATCCTCGCTGCTCCAATGCGGATTGGTGAAGAGTGAGCGGCCAAACCAAGCGTCCAAAGTTTTCATGCTGCCCGAAGGCGTCAGGTAACGATTGCTATCTAACGATAACAGCCGGTGCCTCCGAAGTATGGAAACGCTGATGAAATTTTCACCATTAACGGTCACCCAATCCTCCTACCTGCACCTGTTATTACTTAACTTTTCGATCGCTTACAATCAAAACAGCATCTTTTTATACACAGATAGCGATCAATTTTAAATCCCACTTCCTGCTAATATTGTAAATAAGAAAGTTTGTGAGTATGGATGGATGTTTTGTACTCCTTTACGCAAGAGTAACTATCATGCCGACGTAAAACATAGTTTATTATATCTATGGTCCCTACATATAAGGACCATAGAGTAAAATCATAACTTCAAAGTTTCAATTTAATATATTTCGTACATGCTACAACTGACGGTTATGAAAATTTGCATAGTTACTACGACACGCATTTACCATATTTAAACATTTCAGTTTCCTTAATTATAGTAAAAGGAAGCCTTTAAAACAAAAGTAAAAATGCTCAAATTGTTGAAATGTCACCTACTGGTATGTAGGAGACATAAATATTTATGAGGATATTATTGGGTGTAACAAAATCCAACGACCTCCTACAGTTTGGACCTATCATCATACTTTCGTTTATGGTTCAGCAGGGCGTCCCATAGACACTATTTATTGATAATTAGTTTATTATAATATTAAAATTGATTTTTTGAAAATGGTAAGAAATTTACTTCAGAGAAGTGTCTCATGGCCAAATGCTTTGAGGTAGCTCTCTTTGCGTCCCAATTTAGAAAGAACCGATTTCAAAGAAGAAGTTCCATGTTCGATTGTGTATTTCTTTTAAGGTATCTATAAAATAAAAATAAATATCTCAGGACTACTCAAACACAGCCATCCCAAAGTAAGTGTTACCTTGTACTATGGTGATCGGACAACTGACAAATATACATAATTTTACATACATACTTATATAAGTATTTTTATTATAACTTTGTCTTGGGTGGGAATCAAACCCACTTCCTGGCCCCGCACATGTATCTTTTTAGAACTTTGTACTACGCAAGTCCAGAGAGTAATTAACTAGAAATTATATAGTATCATCACACAGTTTGGCCCGACTGTCAAAAAGGTTGAACATCCGTGTATTAGATGATCATGTCAGTACGTGCAGCGATTACTCAATGAAGAAGCGATTTTAAGATATATTACAATTTAAACGTATTCCAAAAATTCAATATTCCCAAACTCTGGACGCATATTCAGATGCTAGGAAATTGTAACTTTTCATATTATGAACACGTGTATTTTATTTTTTAAACAATTATATTATTATTTGTAACTAACTTTAAACTAACAAAAAATCTTACAAACTTTAAACCTGTTGATATTGTGTTTTAACTCATTAATGTTCCACTACTGAGCAAGAGTCTCTACTCATACTGAGGAAGCAGAGCATCCACCACTGCTCCAATGGGTTGGTGAAGTAATAAAGTGTTAACATGTACAAATTTTCCTAGCGATAATGACAAATGAAAAACTGTACATGCAACATTCTGCATCATGTCTTCCGCAAACAACGAACCAGTTTTGCGGAACTGTCTCCGATATGAATTTATTACTATAAATGGTTTTCAACGCTGTATGTTACATTCTAATAGTCGTGCGCATATTCAGTTAGCAAAATTAAAATTCCCTGTATTATGAGGGCTGAATTTAATTATTGAGAAATAGAAAATCAAAATTAGGAGGAGGGTAAAGAGAGAGATCAAAAAGAGACCAGAAATTACATATATATAATTATAGTGGTGATCTAGTAATATATAAATATCTCGGGTTTCTGCTTTTTCAAACTGGGAAACGGACTTTATATATTTTTTGTGTATATTTAGTAGGAATAGCTTAAATAAAAGATAAAAAGGTTATATTTACACCGTTAAATGATAAAGGTGAAATTGAATACGAAAACATATATATATATTTAATATTTAATATAATAATTGATACATAAAATGGCGCTAAAACAAACTGCAAAATTTAATACCGAATTCTATTGTCACATGGCAAAAAAATAGGTGTTAAAGCAACACTGAATAAATTTTATATTTATCTATGAATGCATAATAAATACATATACATAAATACAGTATGAAAAACAATACAACCTCAAAATGAAGTAGTTATTTGAGGCTATTAACTCGGCCTACCAGACAACATGATTTTAGAACATTCTAGTCTATTAAAACTGATAAAAGGGTACAAAACATGGACAACATGTCAAGGATCGTTGAAGGAAACAGGATGTATTAGAGTCATTATTTTTTATCACGACCACCAGGGGTTAGAAATTCCTTATTGGATGGAAGTATTTTGAAATGGGTCAGCAGGTAGTGTTGTAGCTCCGCGTGGCTTCGCTCATTCGCTTTTTGCCCACCTTTCGACTCGCGCGCAGACCATTGTTGAAGCGCATTTCACTCGCGTGGGAACTTACCTCGTGATATATCCACTGTTAGCTCGTTGCTGGAGAAGCTGGTGCACGGTTTGTGATGTGATGTCTGAGATAACTGAGCGTTTGAGGTGATGATCGTGGTTCGTTCAGTGATGAGAACAGGACTGAGTGTTTGAAGCTCGCGTTGTAAACTGATGACAATGATTTCGGTGAAGGTATGTTTTTTTTTTATTTTGATTGTATTTTTTTGTGATTTTTGTGGGTACTTTTTGGGGATTATATTTTTAAATTATTGACTAATTTGAAACATTATTATCGTATCATTAGATAGGTTGGAAGATTTTGGATGATTTGTATTTTTTTTAATTATGAAATATTTATTTTTTCGACCATTTTCACTCAATTTGAATGTAGGTATATAAAAAGCACTCGGTAATTTATTAAAATATGAAGCAATGACGAATAATATTAAAATTATCGTAAATATTTTTAATGACTAATTAGTAACTATAATTTAATTCAACCAACCAGGACGGTCTGAGTAATATTTATATTTCAATTATTTGCAAAATTGAAATTGATTTATTTTGGTTAGAACACAGTAATCATTATTTATTTTTGGTTTATGACTGACGCAGCAAATTTTATTATCCTGTATTATTTACTCAGAATAGGCCTCCTTTTATCACTTAAAACATAATAACAGTCAACGACCTATTCTCAGACGTACTAAGTACATATAGAAATATTAAAATTAAGCCGATCTGGAGGAGTTCAGCCAAAAAAACTACGATTTTTAAATTATATATTTAAAAAATCCTTATAAGTGATTTATAAAATATCTTTAAAGGAGCTTTAGTGCTTCATTTAAAGTTTCGTTGTTTACATAAAGATCGATAAAGTAAAAAAATCGATAACGTACAAAATTTTGGAAACAGAATGATATCGAAATGCTACATTTCTTTCTATCAATGTAATTTGTCTTGCACGTTCATGTAAATCGCTCCGTGATCGCACATCTCTTTGGATTACAAATATAATGATCTAATCTATGCGTGAAATAAAATATTACTTGAACAATGATATCCATTATTTGAGAAAGGAGATTATAGGTTTATATATTTCCTAATTTTCATAACAATTAGAACTTTTGTGTTTTTGGTTATCTTACTAACGGCGTAATTACTTTCAATGCGGTGATGTATCGCAGAGAAATTGTATTTTTTTTTTATTGAGGTTACAAACAAATATATACACAGGTTACACACAAATAAGAAATAGATAATAGACAATAATTAGAAAAATAGACATATGTAGATAACAGGCAATAATTAGAGAAATAGACATATGTAGATAATAGGCAATAATTAGAAAAATAGACATATGTAGATAATAGGCAATAATTAGAAAAATAGACATGCAGATAATAGACAATAATTAGAAAAATTAGGGACTATATAGTGAGACAAAAATAGTTCATAGTCTGACATTTTTTGTTTTGAGTCGAGCAGATCACAAAAGGTAAATAGATATATTGATTCATCTATTATATAATTATTATATAATTACTTTATCTAGAGTTGTAAAACTTAATAATTAATGTTTATTTTGATAATATAAAACTTATCGAAACAGATTTTGATTAAGATACATAAATTTAACTAATTTGTGTGTGTTCTTATATTTTTTAATGTATATTCGATTTTAAATCGATATATCTATTTAATTTATTTGTTTCATTAATGAAGAAGATTTTTATTCCTATGCATGCCAAATATTAGATAACTGCCGCATCTTTTAGTTGGTAGAAGTTTCTTTAGACAAACTATTATTTATTTTTATAATATACAACATAATTATTATACACCGTAAATGTATATTACGTATATAACTATTATACAAATTGTGGAATGTATGTATTTTCCTAGCTTGCGACTTGATAACATTTCCTAGTCTCAGGGAAGTAATGAGGAACTAATAGGAAAGCTAAGTGGTAATATTACAAATAATTACAAAATGAGCTTAAAAGCTTGGCCTTTTAAGACTTTAGCTTTTAGTACCCTTTTAAAGGATGTGACGTGACAGGAATTTTAAAACAAACTGATAAGCTAATGTTAACTTAGTTATCTTCAAACAAAGATGGATGTTTTGGAACCCCAAAGTTTTATGGTGCTTTATGCGAACACAGGAATGTTGTCATCTTTTTACTTTTAATATAGTATTTGTTAGAAAGTAAACTAAATTTTGTTGGTAGTTCAAAATATTATACCGTAATTTTTACTTGGCAAGTTTACATGGTAAAAATTCCAAATGGTATTTGCACCGAGTAGTGCATATTATCATAACTAAAGCCAATATTTATAACCATTCTAAATCAATAATAAATTTTACAGTTTTATACTAACAAAAGACAAAGGCACTACTACATGTCACTTGAATAATTTTCAAATTAACACGAAATCACGTTTTTTTCGCATGAATTAACTATTCCATGACCTAAAACACTTTACTTATGATTTTCATTGGAACTGATGACGTTTTCTACTCACTTAAATATTACACACATACATAATTTGTCAAGTGTATATACGAGTATGTGTAATGTTATACAGGAAATTGCTATTATAACAAATTGCTGTACAAGAAATTGCTCGTATTAGAGTATGAAATCACATCAACATTTTTGACGCTACTGGACGAGAGAAATTTGGGAACAAGTTTGTTTGATCGCTAACGAAGTCGAGATCGGCAGAACATCTGATACGGTTTGAGGAAAGTTTGAAGCAAAGTATTTTATTTACATTTTATACATAATGTTAATTTATACCGATAATTTCTCGCTTTTTATAGATATGTCACTTTACTGGGCGTGGTCGGTATGTGCCTTCGATGAGGTCGGTAGAAGGATTTCTGAAGCACGAAAGTGACGTTCGCAGGTTTTATCGTTAGACAGCAATCTAACGATTAACGTTTCGGGGGCCTTCGGGCGTAAAAACTTTGACTCTTGGATTAATTTGGATGGTGTATAGTGGGTTGACGAGATTCAGAATATAAAAAAATAGAAAAATAATTGTTGTAAGGATTATTAGGCATTTTTTCTACATAGTACTTCATAGCATAGAAAATTTAGCTTATCGTAGCGTTAACTACTGCCTGGAGATGATTGACGAAGAATGCAGGTATGTTCACTTACTGTAATCTAGTTTTCGAGTTTACAATTTTAAAATAAACAGGGTGCGTTTTATAACATTCATTTGAATATATAGGTTTAGTTAATGTAACATATAGCCTGGAATCATTCTAAAACATCTCGTCAGTTATAAGTGAACATTGGAAGGTAGGGGTTTTGGCTCGAGGATATATTTAATAATATTATAAATGTGAAAATTTGTGAGGATGTTTGTATTTCCGTCACGCGGTAACTGTTGAACTGATTAAGATGAAACTTGGCACACGTATAGATATTACTTTGGTATAACATATAGGCTTTTTATCAAGATAAGTCGCGGGGGAAGCCGCGGGCAGAAACTTGTAATATATAATATAATTAAATTATATATATAATTAAACTAGGATTTATTAACGAAAAAATGCAATTACATGTAATTTTGTGAAATATTGTAATGAAAGGTAACATTGCCATTATTTTGGATTTATTTACGTGGATATATTTGTTATAAATTTAATTAAGTTAAATCCACTTTTTTAGATTTTAAAAGTTAATGCTTGTCTACCTTCCCACCTGTTGGTAAGTCGCGATGACTTTAGTTATAATGTTTTATACTAGATGGCGCTAATCAAGTTCGTCAGTTTACCGGGTGCTTGTACATGATGAAATTAGGAGTTTAATGTATCAAATTAATACGAAACGAATAAAATATCAAAATTTTTATCATTAACATTAGTAAGATCATAAAAATGTAACCAATGGTGTTATAAACTGACGACATCAATCATAAATATGAAAAAATCGAATGGACATGATTGGTTGATGTATCGTATGCGGTGTTCATATTTGATTGATATTGTATCATACATTACAAGTCGGTAGTATCACCGAACCGTGTCGCATACGGACTCACGAGATTCCAGTGAGTGTAACCATAATTCCGTTTTAAAATTGGCTTTTTTACTTCGATTTTTTTAAATATTTTTACTACTTTTTTAAAAGTTCAAAACAAGTTTAGGAGTATTCAAGATTTCAATTCGATTCAATTTTTGTTTAATGTCGTTTTGTTATGGTCTATGTTTGAAAAAGTTTTTTAGTTTTAACCAAACATCAGACGAATTTTGAACTTTACATGGGGTACACAGATATTTTGGCAATTTTTTTTATATATTCTTTTATTGTAATCATAGATCAACTTCGTGTTTTCAGCCATGGCCATGATCCTTGCAACTGGATCGAAACTGCAAAATACACGTGTCATGAGTAGGTACCCTGAATAGTAAAAAAAATGTTTAACTAGTGGAGAAGGCTAATAGACATTGCCTTATTTTCCACGTGGCATCCAAATTCTGTACATGTTTGGATATTCTAATAAAAAAAATATTATTATTTTAATATTTAAAACTTTAATTAAAGAGCTCTAATACGAAGAAACACATTCAATTTCATTACTGTATTGTAAACCCTTGAGGAGTTCCCTTGTCTGGAGCCAATCCTCAACATTGTATCAGAGCATGCTTATCATAAAAATGTCATCACGACAGAAACTATGTAAAATTTCAGCATCGAAGTGTAAGAGGAAGTGGGCCTAATTAGGCTTGCAAGATTTGACCCGAACAAAGCAATAAACTTATCCTAACATACTAATATACAAACATACACTGCAAGTTAAATGAAAGTCGCTTGTCGTCCGAATTTAATTCTATACATGGTAACCCTGTTTCTTCGTAGAGTAGCTATAGTATAGAGCTTAGAATACACGGCGTTCGGTGTTACCTCAATTCACTTTCGATTTCCAATTTTGATGCGTATGTTTTTTAAATGAATTGTTTTGCCAATTTCTCGCTACTGACATATGAACTTTTTTATTGCTTCTCACTTGTAATGTTTTTTTTTTGTTTACTGTGGCTTCATTATGTCGGAACTTATTCGTGTTGGTCAATGAATGTTTGATGTATGAGTTTAAAAATAGTAGGTGTCGTAAATTAAAGATGAAATGTAAATGAAGTTAGTTTTTTTATCCGTTTTTTATACTTTTTTAGTCTGTCTGAAACAGGTATTTTAGTTTCAGCTGAAACCGTAACCGAACTTCAAATTTTTGCCGAATTCGAAACTAAATCCTCGGTCCGACACTATTATTTTTCTCATTTTTCTATCATACGTAATGAAGCAATTTGTTGAAATACCTGGGGCTTTTGATGTCATTAACCCCGAGTTACTCAACTGCACTATTTCTCTTCTTTTTTTCTTTGTCTTCTTTTCCCTTACTGATGTTTTAATTAATCGGGCTTACTTCCTTCTGGGCTTGCAACGCGTTGATGACCTTCAGTGTTGATAATATCCATTGGTGGTGGCAAATATATATCAGGTGGCTGATTGAACCGTAAACAAATATATAAAATCTATTAACATTGTCATAGAGGTCAATCTCGCCATTAAATAGCAAATTCCAAAAAGCTTTACATGGTATATTTGTTTAAGTACTAATAATGATTCTTATTTATATTCTTACTGGCTGTACCCGGCGTGCGTTTATACGCATCAACTCATCAACCACCTGACCGATCGATAAAATTTTGGTACCAAAATCTTTTCCAGTGAATTCTGAACAATGTTACTAAAGAAATTGGTGCAAACGTCGTAACATTTCTTAGCCTATAAAGTACAAACAAAGAAATTTTAATTTATATATATTGTGCGATATTATCACATATATATATGTACATATATCTCGATAGATATTACAATTAAAATATTCTTATAGGCACGTGTTTATGAGTTATTATTATTGAAGATTTGTTTTCATATCATTTCGATCGTTTATAAAACTTGTTTTCCACTGGTTTCGCACTGCTCTTGTGCTAGATGGTACTAGTTTCTGCGTATCATCACTGGGACCTACATACCGACATACATACAGACATGGAAAGTTATGCCTATTAATATTTATGCCCAATCAGGTGATATTGTTATTGCTAATACAAATTATTTATGTACAAACTGCTGAAACGTGTCTATAGCAAAACGTGGCATGCATACTAATTAAAAAGATTTGATTGTTTTTTTGGGGAGAAAATGCTTCGAAACTACTGGGCCGATTTGAAAATTTTTTTTACGATTCGATTCCTATATTATTCCTGACAAACATAGGCTAAAAGTATTTTCAAAAACTTTAGGGGTCCGTACGAAAACTTTGATAATGTAACCGAACGTGTAAAAAATACCAAAAGAAAATATTATCTCACGTTCGCTGCGGAAATCATTGACAATAGAGCAAACTGATGTACTACACTTTTATAGAGGACATAAATACCTACAAATAAATCTGCAACTTCATATGTCGATCTGTTACAGTAATGTCACAATAACTATGTTTATCGGGTAACTCGTCCTTCCGAATCAAAACGAGGCCGTTTTTTAGAGTAATATAATTTGCAATTTCGTCTAATTAAGTGGTGACGCATAATTTCTTCTTAGAATAGTTGATAGTTTAGTTGATGCATATTATTAATTACCTATGAATTATTTTCTTAAGCTTCATTTTAAACTCACCTCATCGTGGACTGTGTTACACTTAACGGATATTCTATCCAATAAAAGTTTATGCTAGGCTGTTATTTTGTATCCGAAACTGGCCACTTACATTACAATATTTAAAAAGTAAATAGAAAATTTATGAATTGAACTTTTTGGCTGTACCTTCAGTTTATTTCATGTAACATTCATGTTAGATACCTACTGTTTTTTTCATGGTATTCTTTTTATCTCCATAGATTTAACACGAAATCATTCTGGTGGGAAATCGCTAAAACAAAAGCAGTGCATTGATTTACTTTGAGTTTTGGGCATGAAGCACTCTCGAAAAACGTAGCAACGCGACGTGGGAACGCAACGCGCATGGCGTGGGCTGAATAAAAAAATTGCATAGATCTACTCACAGTTTGGGTATGAAGCACCCTCCAAAAACAAGGCGCCGAATCGTCAAAAGCTGATCATCAAATCGATTCTAACTCGCTCGTTGTACATCAATGAGTCAGTGGTTCAGATCATTGTTCTTACCGATTGTTGTGCCTGGGAATGTCGTAAGCTCCACGTGAAAGCGCACTGTTCTCACCCATGGCCGTCAAACGTCATCACGACCGCGGCAATGAGAAGGTTAATGTTATATTAGTTATTACCCGCGACTTCGCTCGCTTAACGTGGATACGTTAAGAAAAAGTAGCTATGTGTTATTTATTCGATTTCTCAGCCTAATTTGATTCAGTTTTTGTGCTGTCTGAAGGCCTCCAACATGGTTATTTTACAATACAAAGTCCTTAAATGAAGTAACATATTATTAACAAAATTTACAAATACGTATTTTTTATATATAAAAAAGATATTTAAAAGAATCCTTTGCTACAGCCTAAAATCTAGATAGACAATCTGATCTATCTACTATCTACCTATCTGACATAGCCTTTATAAACAGGCTAAAGCTTTACGTACCCTCGAAAGCACGGAAGCGCTCATAAAATTTCGCCACTAACGGTCACCTATCTACATAGTATATTCTATCGACCGCGCCCGCCATTGCTGAACAGGGAACAAGCCTTCAGGCCGTAACATTACTAAGAAGTATGTTAATAACATAACAGTTACAGATGCATATCGATTTATGATAATTGTATAAGAATTTTTCTACCCTCTGAAACCAGGAATCGATTCTTATAATAAATCGTTTTAAAAGACCATTCATCAACGAACTGACAGACTTGATGTACTCGTACCATGCTGGCAATTACGCTGTCGAAGCTTAAGTAACTTCCGTCAAGAAATTTACATATTTGAAACTTCCTACTTGGATATTGTTAAGATTTCTTAGGATATTATTATTATGGTTTTTATATATATTATGTATTATATATATATATATATGTATATTATGGTTTTTGGTCAGATTTTTAAATTTTTGATTGATTTGAATGTGTGTTCAAATATACTCCTGTTACTAAAATAATCATCCTTACTAATATTATAAATGTGAAACTGACTCTGTTTGTTAACTTTTCACGCTTGAACCACTGAACCGGTTTTAATGGAACTTGGTACAAAGCTAGAATAGAACTTGAGGAAAGACATACGTTTCTCTTCTCGCGGAAAAGGTTCGAAAGAATTAATGTATGTGACAAATCATTGTTAGAGCATAACGTGGAATCCTTTTATTATTTCCATTAAATTTTGGAAAATAGTAACAGTTAAAAAAGTGTCAAAATGTGGGACAATACATGATGTCAGGGTTACCCAACCTTTTTCTAATGCGGACCCCTAGCGCCACTTTATTATGATTCGCGAACCCCTGGAAATAATACATAAAATCGCTCACATACTTTTATTTGCAAAAAAGTTCAATGAATATGTTTTACGTGTACAAATCATTTTAAATTTAATGCGCGGTTTAATTTTGATGTTGACTGCGGACCCCTAGTTTACGTAACCCTGCATTATGTTAAACGTACTAGTAGAATTTCGGGATTCGCAAGGATTATATGTTATTATTGTGACATACTATTTCAATGAACTCTTTACAAATAGTACAAGGCAAGGTGTGTTTAAATATTTGAAAGGAAAACAATTTCATGTAAGGTGTCATAACAATAATATATAACAAAGAACGGAACTAAGCACATGATGAAAATCGAGTTTTGCGCTCAACGACCGGATAATAGCAGCGGACATCGGGCAATTAGCAAGGCGCCTCGCCCCGCGCCTCACCGCGCCTCGCCCCGCGCCTCACCGCGCCTCGCCCCGCGCCTCACCGCGCCCCACCCCGCGCCTTGTCCGCGCCTCACTGCGCACATGCGATTATTTCGAATCGCGCTTCCTAAATAAATTTTTGATTGATACAGTAGCTACACTAAATTAATCGGAATTATTTGTAGCCGTTACGCTTTTGAATGTCGGATAACTGAGTTATCTCATTACTGAGGGCAGGTCTTTTAGCTGAGGAGGCAAAGAGGATTTACCATGCTTGATAAGTGGCCAATTAAAAAAATGCAAGTCACCTGAAAGTCTCAAAGTTGTAAAACTGCCATCTGATTGTAACAGTCGGAATAGACGTCTTTGCTTGTTTTGTGAAGCATAGTAGCTAATGGATTTTGACAGACCAGTTGGTCTAGTGGTTAGCGAACCTGACTGCTACACCGAAGGACGTGGGTTCGATACCCACCCAGGTCAAACTTTTCTGTGATGAGCAGGAACGTTTATTTTGTGCGTCTGGGTGTAAATATCCATATAAGTATGTATTTAAAATATGT